>JAQFYZ010001866.1:0-20217 GCA_034695085.1 Cylindroiulus punctatus
GTCCAGGTGCAGGGTCAAGGTTAATCCCCTTGACCCCATTCCTCCGGGCGGGCATAAGGCGCCTCAACGCCAACATCAAGGAAAAGAGAATTAAGCTGATTATTGCAGTGAAGCCCATTATATCAATACGTGTCAAACCATAGGTTGCATGTAATTATAAGATACGTTGATGATCATATCCTGCCTCTAGTTAAACAACAATTCCGAAAATAACTATATTGTATATAAATAAAATATGGACATAATACGAATGATACAAAAATTAAAATTTATCATTACTGTCCGATGGTGCGCAGTCGATGATGCCAATTTTACATCCTAATTTACCAACGCATGGCTAGTAGGATGTTAAAGCCATTAAGAACTTTGTCAGGAATGCTCTAAGTGAGTATTGAAGTCCATAAGAATGTATGTTAGGGACAACAGAACATTAAGCTGATTAACAAATCCAAGCACGTTCCTATTACAATTTTCTCAAATTGCACCTCCCACTTTTTCTCTAAAGTTATCATTAAGTTCTCATGCGCAATCAAACTAAGATTACTTTTCCTCTAGTCAAAATGAACAGATTACAAAAACAAGAATTAAATGTCTATGTGCAGAGGGCGCTTTTGGCCATAATTACGCCTCAACCAAACCCTTCCAACACAACTTAATGGTAGAATAATATGCCAGTTACAAAGTGTCCAGTCACAATTACAGGGAATGTAATCACGTCATAGGCTCTCGAAGATATTTTTTTTCACGGCAATGCTCAAGTGTTACATACAACCAAATTTGATTTAAAAGATAAGTCGTGCAGCCAATTAGATTCCTTCCAACCTGTGATTATGAAAACCGTCCGATGATAAGTGAATGCATACATTGTAATGAATATATTGCCCGGAACTAGCGAATATTGAAAAATAAAGGTGGTTAATTAGCATTGAAAATTGTGTATCTATATACAGTGTACATGTATTGTCGACAAGTGCAAATCGATCACATGCACACCTTCGTGAACCTTCGCTTCCCTCTAGACTCAAGTCATCAAATAGCTAGGAAGATGAAAATGCTTCTGGCTGACGGAATTAAATAATAGATGCAAAATCTCTGACGTGTATTGAGGAAACCAAGCACTATACATGTATATAGCGTTCGTTATACGAGGCATGCATGTAGTAATAGATTATCAGAGCAGATCGAGTCAATAAACACAACTGATATAGTTGATAGGGATCGCACATTCAAATTGGGATGTGCATAAGTTGCCAATATTATTGAAAACAAATTTAGCAAATATTTGTGAGTCAATTTGGTTTCATGTTCAAGAAACGCATTTTTCGGGCAAAATTTTGCAAATAAAATAAATCGCTACACCTGTGTCGATCAGACAGGTGCAGAGAGTTGTCTGATACTGCATGACCAACCAGGACACATCTAGAACCATAACTATGGAAGAAAACGACAAATCGTCAACTTAAAAACTATCCTTCCAGAAAGGAATGGACTTATTGGGTACGATAAAACGCTGCCTCAGCCAAATGCCACAGCAATGCCCTTAAGGCTAAAAAGGAATCAAGCAAATGACAGGCACGTTTCTACTATAAACCTGATTGATTGATTCGTCAATGAAATAGATTTACATTCTGCAATCAAGATGAACAGACACTTTAGGTAATTAGGGTGTTTTTTTGGGATGCACCAGGTTTGTGCTTTTTCTATAGTTTCGAGTAACAGGCAAATGTTTATTTTCGTGCAAATTTTCAACATTATGTTTTGCAATAAAATTCTCAAATTCCATGAGTAATGAATACCGAGTGACAACGAATGATACCTCCTAATATACCTTAATCCAAGCAAGTGAAACACAAACCTGTACTTGATATGAGACTATGGGGTGGTCATATTCATAGCACCTCACCCCAAGTAAGCAAGTTAATGTTGCTGCAAATCTACAGTATATCTACATTATTATATCTATAAAAAGAAAAGGTGACTGACTGACTGACTGACTGACAGACAATCAACGCACAGTTCAAACCGTAAGGGCTAGAACCTTGAAATTTAGCATGTACTTTCCTTGGGTGCCAAAACCACCATTTAAGAATATAGAGGTTTTAAAAGAGGGGTAATTATATCTCCAAAACCTTCATATTTTCCATGTGTGTTCCTAAAGTTCCAAGAACCTTGATAACAAAGTGTTTTTTTCGTATTACCCACGCTAAGGGGTTAAACAGAGGGGTGGGTAAATACATCTCCCAAACCGCATGCAAACGAAGTTGCACAGGTGCCTCTAGTAGCATATAAACAGCTTAAACAGCCTCAAGTCGAGATGAGCACCATGGCCCTATTCCCCAAATGCGGGGACTTTTCCATACAGCAGCATGGACTATGGAGTACTTTTACAATAAAAGCATGCTGGCGTGTTCCTCACAATTGATTTCTATACCAGATTTTTACATCGGTGAAACATAGCACAAAAGCATCGCCCAATTCACAAGGCAAGTTGCAAGTTGTTCCACAGATACTTGTACTTTTATGATGACGTCACTAGTAAGAGTTAATAACTCCATGCAAGCTGTCTATAGGTCCATAACTTTTTGGAATGCAACAAGCCCATAATTGTCCAGTCCATACATTTGTAACTTGCACATTTTGCGGAATATGGCCCGGGTGATCGACCAAGCTAAGTTACATGAACTCGCATCTCTAAGGGACTTGGTGAAAGGCAGCTATTTATGGAGAGTTAAACCTTCACGCAAACATAGTGAACAACGTCGAAAAACTTCAGTAAAATTACCAGTTGTTTTAAACAATAATGCGAGCTGTTTTTTAATCGATATGTCTCATCCAATGTCGCCTAATTTTTTGACATCTCGGTGACGTCCCTCCTTACATTTAATGGTAGAAGAGATTTAGAAAACTTAAGTCACACAAATGCCTGCTTATACACTGCATGTCGGAGAAAATTTGCCCGTTCAGTTAACTTTTTTGGTGCAATAAAGCCTGTCGGTGCTTTGAGCATTACATTATGTTATACATGCAAGTTTTACTGTATTGCGGTTTAAAGCTGAATCTAAAAGTAATTTGAAGTGATATCTATAATAAGTATTAATTATCGTGTTGCTTATACTAAGCTTAGTTGCTAAAGGCATGATAATTTATTGTTGGCAATTGATTATGATTGTGGCATGTTTTGAACTGGGTGGCCTCTCCCACTTGCTTGCTTAGACAAGTTTTAATAATTCGCAAGAAATACTGTCCAGCGATCATAAAAACATCGTAGGCGGTCTTACCGTAAAAAATTAGTTTTCACAAATTGGGGCTATATAGAGATGCATATAGAAGCCCATGCATCTTTCTTGCTTCCTGCTCGTATAATTTAACTATATATCGTTCACGTTACACACGAGCTTCATACCAAATTACTTTTTAGAATAAAGCAAGGTTGAATTATCCTTTCGAAAAATGCAGAACTATTTTTGCTATAGGCTGAAGAATTTTTGTGATCTCCTATTCCTGGTATGGCAACGCCTTGTAAACAATTATATCGGATTGAGCTTTCTTTGCAAATTAAAGCACGCGATTCCGGGTAATTATACAGTTTAAATGAATTACTCGGGTTAATAATACATTTCGAAAACATATTTCATCATTCTTCATCATCTGGGGGGGTTGTCAAATCAGGCCCCAAATGATGCGTTACTGTATCATCACCGTTTTATAAAACACTGGATTAACATCCATCGTTTTCGGCATTGGCGTGGTTTTTTTTCCCTTTTTGTCTTTTAACAATATACTGCAGAAAAGAATAAGACCAGAAAATTTCGTTCAAATTAACTATTTTCGGTCCATCTTAAAAGCATCATGAAGAGGGGGCACTGGGTGAAAATGGCAAATGCTGAATAGAGGGTGGAATGAAGTCGTAAGATTTTTTAATTACATGTAAATGTATGCCAGGATCATCTCCAAACTACTGATGGCGTAATGCGCATTGGAGCGTAGACAATAACAATACTAAAGTACAGTGTGGTTACGACTTCATGTTGAGAACTGAAGTAGGGATGTCCAAATCAGAAACATGTGATTACTTCGAGTAAAAATATTATATAATTTAAAATTGTAAATCGTCCAAAGCGCCTTATGTAGTATCATAAATGCACTGCACATGTATGTTTAGTTACAAATACACCATTTATCAAAACTAATAGATGTGCAGTACTGTTCATGTTGTTAATACGTGAAGCATATGCACAGTATAGTGAACTCATTTTATACGAAATTGTAGTCATTTCAATGCTGTCAAATGACTTACACATGTACGAGCACAGTGCGTGTCTCCATACTGTCATGTAAAATACCGATAGCATATCAAACTCCATATTCTTTCCTCAATACAAACAAGTACACTTCCTCACAATCTAAAAATTTCCCGTATAGCATTATTCCATTCATTTTGTAGTTTCTTTTGAAAGTGCGTACGAGTCAATATTTGTCATATTTGAAGTGAACATTTTTGACTCAGACCTACATGTAACAGACCCTTGCCCACTATGCTAAGGCAGTTTTAAGGATTGGTCTCATTTTTGGTCGATTTTGGCGAAGTAAAATCTTTAGCAGCCATCTCGATTAAATCAAGTTATAGCCCTACTAAATCAGCCAACATTACCTCATTATTCATATCAAATATTGAAGCTCACTATTTGGCAATATATTGCCTGTTCCTTCCATTGTCATTCCATTGTCACCTCGGTTCCATCTAAGACACCCGAACCAAATTTCTTTATATATTCATAGTCCCTTACAATCGTGGCACAAGGCACTGAACGAATTGGTCTAATCAATGTTTATTGGTCACGCTATCGTGACCTGCGTATCCCACAACTACCTGTAGATGGCGCTACGATAATTCTCTAAACTATTGCTTCAAGCTGCTGCACGTGGGTTTATGTCGACATGTCTCTGCTTGCAAATCGTGGAAACTTGGATATTGATGTTGAAGCAGGATTCGCTCTGAGCACTGAAGTTTACTACTGTATTCTAAAGGGTGTTAGTGAAGGGTGTAGAAAATAATTGAGTCCTACCTTATCAAAACGTTGGACAGGAGAGGAATACAGGTTCAAGTTGAGCACAAATTGTCGAAGCTCGTCCATATGCAATTGCACAGCACAACAAATTGGGGCCGAATTTCATAAGGAGCGTACACCTGTATTAAAAAGAAGCAAACAGATGACAAATTTAAACTTTTGCTGCCTTTCGGGGTGACAACTGGCTAAATTTCCTATAAAACCAGCCAGAAAATATAATTTTAGTGTAAATAAAATATGTTTAATGTCAGTTTCCATGTCTTGTGTGTCTCTTGCACACATTCGCGTTGTTCAATTAAAATGTTGCGCTCCATTGGGCGCCATAATTTCTGCAAACTTATTTAGCACATCATGCGTGTACCCACCGACAAGGCATTCATGAAAACATGGCCACGAAAGAGCGCCAAAAAACGTGGCTTCAAGACTTACGTCATTGGCAGCGAGTTTTTTCTCTCCCAAATTACTAATTTTGAGTATCGGAGAGTGCCTGCAGTTACAAGCACGCGCCCACTTAGGCGACGCCCATGAGATTTCCTACCTGAGTGTGTGTATTTCTTTTGAGATGTTAATGAGAAATCTTATTGAAATAAAGGAGGATGGAGGGAAGGTGGGGGAGAGAATCCAGGTCTGAACTGTATACCACGCGCTTGGAAAATTGTCAGTATCCTGTCATTAAACTGCAATTATGACTAGCAATATTGTCTTACATTGTGTTGGAGAGACAAGACTTCATCCGGCTTCCAAGAGATCCACCAATAGGTGGGCAGCACCAGGTAACGGTCTGTGGACATCATAATGGCACGTGCAGGCACTAATGGCCAAGGGGATATCCACGGAGGTAACATAAAGTGGCTTTTCAGGTGGATGCAGTAGTTTACCAAAGGTGGACTGTAGAGGTCACTCCTTATCTCGTTCATTCTCACGCAGATACTCTCCAGCTTCCACAGGTTCCTGTGGACAAACAATATGCATAAATTAAAACCATTGTTCTATGCGAGGGATATAAACACGTGTGTAATTAAGACGATTTTGCAGTAACATGCAAAACAGGCCTGACAAACAAATATGCAAATGACTGTGGCGTTCCACGAACTGGGAACGACGACATTGAACATGGTCAAAAAATCGAAGGATTCAAAATCTCGTTTGTTACATAGGGTTGTAAACTGCAACAATAAAACAACTCGAAAATGGTATGGTTGCTCCCAGCGATAGAATGGAGTATGACCCCTCTGATGTGCGGATATCAGTAGTGAGGCAAAGACATTTTTAAAAACGAAAAGGACAACTCAATTATTAACTTCCTGGCATAAATAATGGGGATTTGAAAATTTAGCTGTCAGAAATGCATACGAATTGTATCCTGCTCACAATGTCGGAGTATGACTAATAAATGTGCATGAGAGGCCTACAGTAAATCCCGTACCAGTTTCCATGGAGAGAAAGTGGTGTTTCAAGCTTGACTCATGAGATATTAGAGGTACACTGTACACTGTATACCCACATCATTGCGGTTTATTTTTTAAAAATTTAGAATTTATAAAATGCAACCCAGCCGTTGTATCACTTACACGCACATGTACTGTATATCATATCGCTATCACAGTGAAACAATGGCCCACGTGCAAAACTAATTTGCGTAGCAAAGCACGCAATAAATATGCAAACTGATTTTTCATACAAATGGTCCAACAATGAGCCCGTTGCTCCACCGTGGACCGAATATGCAAATTTTGTTAAAGGAAATTTGCAATGCATCTCGACCCCACATACCGCTTTCTGCAACCCCAGGACTTACAGTCATTCCAGCTTAATCAGCTCGGAGCGAAATTGTCATAGTATCGTCAAGGTCACTGTTATTCCTCGAAATGAACATGGCAAATGATGCTTGGGGAATGCGGGTTATTGCCAGGTAATTACTGGGAGGTGAAATTGACAAACGCAACGTGCTCACTGGTTTAATAATGGACAATAAGGTCAATTTTCTCATATTGACCTTGGAACTGGCATGTCCAAGGCCATAAATTTGATGTCGATAGATATACAGTACATGTACATTAGCTTGAAAATAGACACAAGCAAGAAGAAAAACCACCTGAAATTCTCTGAAATGACCAGCAAAGAACCAATTTTGCTCATAAAGTCGTGTTCAGTTTCATGAAACCGGCCCATGAGGTTCCCTTCAATTCCAGTCTCAAATTGACACTAACAATAACATAGTCATAAAACCGTTACACACAAGTTTGCTAATTTTCTCCCATCGTCGAAAATTATCATGCATGCATGTCCCAGCCTTTATAAAACTTACAATCGAGTGTGTAATTTTATGAAGTATTAAAATCCAAATCACAGCTTGCAAGATGCGAGCGTACACATTGTACATCCTAACATGTCCATGTAATGCAATAATTTTAAGGGCGTGAAGAAGCGTTAAAAAGCAGTTTTCAATATTCAGGATTTCCCACAAAAAACTCACATTCACTCGGCTCTATACGCATCGTTGCTTAAATAAGCAGATGGGTAATAGGAACATGGCAACAACACGAAGGCATAGAGGCCTCGACGTTTTCCAGTTTAATGCACTTTTCATCAATAATTTGAAAAGATTTCGCGGGGTCATAATTGAGCAACCAAGTTCAATGATTTGCAACACCATCGTAAACACAGGCAAACCTCTGAATGAATAATCCCATGCAAGAATGACCCTAAGCAGGGGCGTATTAAAGATCCCTGACGCCCTCTCACCAACAATGGTCCTTGCAACTTGCACGTGCATACTGTACCTACAAACGTTTTTTTAGTCAGCGTTCAAAAAGTTGTTAAATTACGTGTGGTAAATTATGCATGTGTACTCAATTACGGTTTAAAATCGAAAATTCGAACGCGCTACAAAGGGTCAAACCAAACCGAAATGTTTAGCTTTCCCCGCCGCATTCTTGCGAGATTCAATTTCAAGCATTCTCAGCAATTCATAGAGGAACGCGTTTCACTCAAACCACAGAATTCGGATGTAATGTAAATGAAACGACTGAATAAGTTACCGAGATTGCCAACTTGCAAATTGAGATGCATGCAACAACGGCTACCGTTTTAGAGGTTTCATTTGACATTCACGAAAGTTATCTGTATACGAGCTGTGTGAATACATTTAGCACTTTTTGCAAACACAATAGCCAATAGCCATGCTGCATATAAAGTGTGTAATAATGCCTGAATCAATAGTATGGGTATGCTGAATCCCGAGGGCAGAATGACTGAATGAGTAAGTTTATACATGTACATGTACGTGTACATGCATGGAAATTCCCTGGAATCTTTTGACTTCATGGCAGGAAAGCTGTGCACATTCTTGGTACCAGTGCATATATTGTGATGTCATAAAAGGGAAAAATCCCACAATTAATGAGGGGGATTTAAAGTTACGTATGAAGAATGGTAACAAGTACATGTATATCGGTCAAAAAATTGCAAGTATTTCAAAACAATCAAAAAAGAAGGTTGAGTTTAGTCAGGTTGCAGGTTAAAAAGTTTCAAAAAACATACCCAGTCAATTATATTTTTGTACCATTTAAAAAATGAAATAAATGCATGCAATTTGTAATACAAAAACGATTGTTGTATTTGTTTTATTTATAATATGGGATTTTTTTAAGAATACATACAACACTGGATCATGGATTATTATGGAAAGTTGAGCCATTGGACATTTGAGCCTTTGGAATGTAATGTATACATCAACAATCCAATTGGCGAATAGTTGAATCCTTTATTAAACCATAGGATGAATCCTAATGGTTTAAAGTGATCTTTTGTCCAACTGTCCAAGTACTGTCGAAATAATAATAGGATCAGGATTGTAGGATTCAATGATTCCTATCAAATTGTTTTTTCCACCAGGGTAACTTTGAGGCATACACAAATACATGTACATCGGCTTTACTGATTATGCTTGACAGGAAAACTGCACATGATATTTTTTACTGCGCATGCGCATGTAGTTCGCGGATTTAAAGTTGCACAGTTTTGCGGCTTGTACCCCTAATACATGATGCGGATAGTATTTAAAATTAGAAACGAAACTTAAATGATGCATTTGAAGGAACGCTGCTATGGAGGAGGAGGACTAATCATGAACATTGATCATCAGCAGCACACGTTAGCATACTGTAGATAAGCTTTTGATGATCTAATTTTTTATATGAAAACAATAGCGCAATTTGAAAAAAGTTCATCTAAGCGCCTTAAACAAAATGGTGTCCGTGGGAATTTGTGATAATGGATTATTCATCACGTAAGCTTAAACTAATCTTTTCCCATGCACTTTTTTGCAAAAACGGAATAAATACGAGTGGCTTTTTTGCTTCCATTTTTTGACATGATTATAAATACATGAGAGTTGAATGAGCTCAAGCATAACCCCTTTCTCATGATGATCAGTTAGGTCTAAGCCTCAAACATGAACGAGTTAAATTTATGATTGATTAAACTTAGATCTTTCTGACATATCGTCGCGAATTTCTTTTTGAAGAGAGCTACTTGTTCATGCACCCGACAAGTGAAAAAATGAATTAGGCAATTTGAATTCTGATTTTAATTTATTGGCTGAATTTCTGGAAATACAGCTGCGGTTTAACTTCTATCAAGGTTTTAGTCTTCGGGTAAACTTGAATATTTCTTGCTCAAATTTAGACCAAACATATTTTTCCAAACAAAAATTACATACATATCCAGGCTTTAATGCAGCTCATATCAAGCAGATGGATACACCCTTTCCCTTATTTAATAAAACCAGTGTTGACAATCGGTTTAAGTGCATTAACATCTTCATATCGCTATGACCACACAAAGCTAAGGTATGATGGGACAAAATGTTGTTATGAATGATTAAAATCAGGTTGTCAACATTAAGAAGTGAACTTGAACATATCTAATAACGACGTTATTACATATGGAGTCGATTATAATATCATGAGATCTCAGAAACCACCAGTTACATTATTAAGATAAATTTAATTCAAAAAGTATAAAACTATTTAATCAGGGTACGTCTCTCAAGAGATCAAATGTTCAACTTCCCTGACTGTTCCCTTCGATTTAAATTATAATTTTGATTTAGTCCAATGATAGGAATGCTATGTTTATTGCTTATTATACTGTATATGAAAACGAAATTGAACAAAATTTCACAAGCAAACAAGAAATTGAGATAAGTTAAATTGGCAATTTGATTATCAAGTTTTTCCATTGAATTGCTTGCAATCTCTTCATTTTGTGTTAACCAGTACGTAAAGCTTAACTACACTGTATGCAAAATTTTATTATTTGTGTCGAATTTTCCTGACTTGTTTAAAGTAGATCAATTTTCCAAGACGTTTTCTGACCTTACCATATTCCTTCACAATTTCAGGTTTTAACAGTATGAAGGTACTCTGCGAGTCAAGTCACTAATAGATATCATCAATTGTCTTGCTATAACATTTAATATCAAGAAGTCTTCCGCAACATTTTCCGCTAATAATTGTAAAATTTCAAATAATTTATACTGGTTGGAAATTAGGCCCAAACGGGAAAGATTTAATTCAAAACAGAAGCTAAATGCGATTGTCCATGTACTTGGGTTTTGTTAACGCTTGCTCATTAACCTTATAAGTCACAAACATTAATAATACATTTTTGGACAGGATACCAGTTTCTACAGTCAGGAGAATAGAGATATTCAGATTAAATACATTCGCCCTGCACGATGTCGTTGGAATGCGACCAATTCTCAACAATTTTACAGGGACATAAAAAGTGCTTTTCGCCGTCATCAAATACGACAAACCTGGGGTAATATATTTCCGTAGAAGCAAATTCTTTATGAGTTTAAACGACAGAATTCCAGAGTTCGAAAACTTAAGAAATGTGCCCGAGCATAAAAAATGTCCGCTCTTTGCTTTGAGATAGATAAGAGAAGATTTAGATGTAATCACGTGAAAATGATGAATACAAGAGGATTCGACGATGATGCTTCTACTAGTTTAGCAATTTAAATGTCACTATTAAAAGTGTAATGTGTGTGGGTGTGGCTTTTCTTTAAACCGAAAAATGCGAAATATGCAAAAAAACATGTGCCATCACACACTCGTTATACAGCATGGCAAGAAGTGATAGCTCAAACCTGAACTCAAAAATATTAATCACCAATTGAGTAATTCATTTGGAAAAATACGCTTGGAGCTAGAACACATTAAACCATCTTACAAGAAAATTGTTTTAGCGACTACCACCCCTATACAGTATCCACCTAAGCATAACGGGCATTTCCTCCCAGTCTCAAATAAGGCACCACTGGATGACCATATACATGTACCTGTATAAAACGGCCAACGACCACGTGGCTTGACTCAACAATCTGATTTAATTCGTAAATACATGTACATATCTGCATTCATGCAAGATATAATTGCCAAGAAATTAATTAAAATCTAAACAAATTCAAACTGATGTTCTTCAACATTGAATACGTTACAATTAGTTTTTTTTTAAAGTAAAGTCTTGGTTGAAAAATATGAAATGGCTTAATAGTTATCAGCGAGTTGTTGGAAATTGACAACGAACTGTCGTCCCTGGTTCGAAGAAAGGTCGTTGTAGATAGGCTTTGTCTGCATGTTGTAAGAAATTAACAAGAGACCCTACTCAATGTTATGTAAAACAAGCACTTTCAATGATCAGAAATTTTAACGAATATGAACAATGGACATGGCTTAATCACACTTCTAATGAAAATATGGTTTGATGATGATTAAATTGTCTAACACTTCGCCAGCCTGATCCAATGTTACCACAACTAACTTGAATCATTTTCCAAAATGCAGAGCCCTATAAAACTCCTAATGAACTAATATGTTCAATGAATTACAACTATGTTCATAAGGATACATGTAGACCTTGAAAACATCGAGCATGAAACTATACAACAGTACAATTTGTATTTATTGCAGGCTATACGGCCATTTAGCAAGACATGATTCACATCTTAAAGGTAATCAAAAAAGGGTTTTTGGTTATTTTTGAAATAAAGGTAGAGCAGCTTTGTCACCGTACAAATGATTCATTTAGACATCCGTTGAGAAGTAAAAGAGGCAGCAAAAACTTCCCAAGTTTCATTGTATAGTTTCCCTAGGGACTTCACAAAAAATAAAGAGCCACTAAAAAATCCAAAACTTCTCTTATAATTGTATAATTGCATGAACTGTTGGTTGTCATAGGAAATGCATTTTCCAGTTTCTTACTTTTCATTCTGCAATCTTCCCACTCCCACACTAAATTCGCTACACCTCCTTTAGGAGGGCCAATGAAAGATCGCCATTCTAGTTCATTCATGAAACATTTTCAAAGATAAAAAACTTACATAGTGCTATGAAAATACTACTTTCATGTCGTGTGTTTTTATAGAGAAACAACCGGCAGTTAACCTTTCGAACCAAACATGAACACATAAAACTTTGCTGGTTAAGTAATGCGTATCGCCATCATGACATCAACCTCAGTATGAAGCATCAAATTTCTTCTCATGCGATACAAACTTATCTTTTCTTAAATCACATATGGTAGGTGTGTGTGTAAAGGTCGAGATTGGGAGTTTATCAAGCACGAAACGAACTTGAGTGATCAGAAAGCATAGCTGAATTTCCTTGCAATCCAATAATTGTAAATTGATTTTGTTAGCAAAATCATTACCATAACATGTGTACGAGATTCAATACCCTTTTGCAGAAACTAATTTTAGGCTACACTGTATATTATTTTGGAACGAGTAATTTTCTTTACATTTGAAAATCACCTTAATTTAAAGCCTCTTGTGGTTAAAAAACTTTCATATTTTGAAATTGAACAAGGCCGGTTGGGACACCATGTCGATTCCACAGTATACTTAAGTCAAGTAAGGGTAGATGAAGGATTAAGGAATATTGAAGTGTGAATGTAAACAGTACAAACTAGCAATTTTGATTTTTTGCCAAATTTTCACATCCGTTTTGGTATAAGCTGAGGATTAAACAATTTATTGAGTCAGCCATAACCCTGGCCTATTTAGCCACATTATAGCTATTCTCTGGCTTTTTATATCGAGAAACAAACGTATTAACAAAGAGATTTTAGTATTTATCGGTTTTAATCTCCATACATCTAAGCTTACTTTCGAGTCTGTAGTTTATTTCAACTGGGGCGAACTTAGATTTCACGAAAAATATTTTGACATTTAATTGAAGGAATGGGTTAATAATTCATCATAGTATAATCAACCTTTAACTGAGTCGTGAAAGTGCAACGCATACCAGCTCCTAGATTTGTTTCAAAGAACAGCATGTAAACTGTAGTAATAAATATTGGCTTTGCAATTAAATATGTCCAACGACAAGCAAGTGTTATTTTCGATTCCAGTTATAATTGCAAAGTTCAAGTAGAAAATAATAAGCAGCCTATTGCGAAGATTATAAACCTAACAACCTTACCCGTGGACAGATAAATATTATAATATATAGGCTACGAAACTGAAAATCGCACGATAATTGCCAGCAAAATTATGTGCCAACAAATTGGTCAAGTCGTAAAAATGATCATGTATGTAATAAAACGGCACCCTGTTAACTTGCAATGACAGATTTAAAATATTGATCCTTCGTAGCCACTTAGCTACTAACCAATTTGTAAAATGTGACTGATATACAAATCAAGAATGGCATTTGGATAGAGTGAAAACGTATTTTACGTTGTCAGAAGTTGTCTTTGTTTTAATGCAAAGGTTGACAAGAATTATCTAAGCATCGATTGCAACTAGTCACAAAGTAATAAGAAGGTGCCGATCATGTAACAATTGGGTACAATCATACCGCAAACTGCTGCTGCATGTAACTCGTATCTACATGTATTATACTTTGAAGTGTTCATATTGCATGTATACATGTACAAGTATATGTATATTACGAGCGTAAGCTAACAATGTGGGAATCCCTAACTAATAAATCGCGTATAATTTTATCAACAACAGATGTTGCAATTTTAGTTAAATCGATGAGGGACGTAAGTAATATTTTAAACCAATATTTCAAACCCTACAAGTAACCCTACTGTGCATATTAATTTCATCCAATAAGCCATATTATTTTTGGCTTAATGGCTTCAATCCAAAAAATCATCAGGATGAGAAAGATATAACAGCTCTTACAGTAGACAAACTATTTCCATTACAACGTGTTCAATTACAAACATTTTTATCAACAACAGATGTTGCCGTTATTTAACTTCACAGGGCAGTTATCTTTGTGTGTGTGTTTGTGTATGTGGCTATCATAAATTATGTGCATGCACGAATACATCCAGGAAAACTCATTGCGATTTCTCGAGTACAATACCAGTGCATACTTTAGTATTTTTAGATGTTTTTAGGTTGTTGAGGTGTTTTTGCAGCTTTGAGGCCAAACAGCAAAAACATCAGTTTTATTAATTTCGTAGAATACCAAAACAATACGTAATAAGTGCAGCGAGTGTTCCTGCCATGCATTTGTGCAATGTAGTGTAGCCAATTAACCGTAACTACAATTTTCTAATTGGACTTTTCGTCATATATTTTAGTTAAAACAGTTAAAATTTTAGATTTGCATATACCAGTAACAAGAACGAGGTATTTATGTACTTAGGTGAAATATTGATTTCTGCTGAACTGTTAATCTTTAATTGTGAAAATGTCTGAAATATCGTTTTAAGAACAGCCTTTCAACGATAAATTAATGCGTTTCATCAAAATTACTATTAAAACCCCAGGTGGTTGAGAGAAGAACAGGTGGGCCAGGCCTACGCGCGTATCATAAAACAATAAGAACTACATGTATCTATGCAAAGTTAATAAATAAATGATGGACTAAGTGACGTCCGTCAAATGTGCATGTCATCCCTTTCGTTTCCATTCATCTGCGGTCAAATTATCAAGTTAAGAATAGGAGAAGCTTAAATATATTTTACAGGTGTTCGATCAAAATTATGTTCGCTAAATTAATGCCGACCTTTCTTTGATATTAAGGTCAAGGATTGCTTTATGCTATCTTCTGGCAATGGGGCGCAGACAATGGACGGACATCACTCATCATGCACACCCATGTTAAAAGAGGAAGCCTGAAAAGTAGTTACCCAGGCTGCATCGTTGGAGAAACTTATAATTAATTTCGTGGCAATTATAAAGTAAAATGTGACAGACTGCATCAATTAGCGAAAAATATAGCTTTTAAAACTGCTCATGATTAGGCCTGCGTGAGGCAAAGGAATCTTGGAAAGTTTAATTCCTGCGGTTTATTTATGAAATAAATTTTATCCCAAATGAGCTTCCTTTGCATACCCTAGGCAAAGCTAATAGAATCTTACTCTGGAAGAATTTGTATGAATAAACTTACATAATAATTATATATTTTTTGCTGTTGTCGTTGAAACCGAATGGAAAATACAGGAGGGTAAATGTTATTAGACAACTTCCCAACGCACCTGCATAGAAAATGAAAATATGAACAAATAAGCCTGCCATGCAACAGGTAGTCATAAATTCGCCTGGCACGTTTGATGAATACCTGAAGGTCTGCTGAAAACGTTCAAAATTAATGGGTTACGAGTCAAAAAAAGGTTTTTTTGCTCGTCTCACGCCTAAGAATATTGTTGGGACCTCATTAAAACAGCAGTATGTTAATGAGGGGCTTTAAATTAGAGTGATTGAAATAGTCATATTGGAAAAATGTCTACTGACAGAAGTGTCACACATTGTTAATTTGGAAGGGATGTTCAAATACGTTAAACCAAACAGAAATACATTAGCAACACGAGCGTCAGTTAATTAGCAAACATGACTTCCCCATAGTAATGGCAATATTTAGGTGGGAATTTAGTGCTAATCAGTATCCAGATGTGATTGGCCAATTTGTACAACTATATCACGCCTTGACTTATTAGATCTGACCATCAATTTGTTATGAGGAATATAAAACTGTCTGTAAGAATATGCCAAGGTTTGACGTAATTTATACCCAGGTCAATACACATCTTAGACTCGTAGTATGCATTCCAAATACATAAATAGAAAAGCTTAATTGGCTACAGAGAATGTGCTGATATTACAAAACGTCAAACCCAATTATCCCAAGACGTCTAGACTTTGTTATATGCGCCAGTAGACCCAAATTGAGTGCCTAAACTGTAAAACTATATACCCCACCCCCACCCTCACTCCACCCAATACTTTTATCCTAACACAAATTCCATCTTCAAGATTGAAATTGGCATTCGAATTAATTATAAAAACTTTCAAATTAGTTGTTGAAGCAAAATAATGGACAATCTATTTCAAGACTGTCCTAAACTAAAAATACAAGGTTTAGGACAATCTATTTCAAGACTGTCCTAAACTAAAAATACAAGGTTTAGCTGGCATCATAATACATATACTGTATGTTACAACATTTACAATGGTGTACTTGTATTCCATTAGTTTTCAACAAAATTTACTACCGTTTATCTCCTTGATTAAGTATCAAATTCTCCAGATTATCGACCCATTCTCTAAGAAAACAGCTCGTGTCGATATTACAAATGTACATTAACCAGGTCTCTACCGGTAATGGATGTCATGGAAAAGTGATGATGTCCATTAGGGTAGTGGTTTTTAAAAGGCTCATCGCAAGAAGCTTTAAAAAACCGTTGGTCCCATACCCACAATGCAAAAAACTTGTTCCACACGTTCGCTTTAACAAATAAATAAAAACGCTCAATATCGTTCCTACCATATAGAATGTTTGTCATCAAATGATGCATTGATTCATTGTACACTTTAGTGCAGTCAGATTTCCCTCACCTACTTTTTTATTCCACCTAAGAAGATCATGTGGTTGCCCTTTAGACAATGCCAGAATGTTAAGTAGAATGTCAAGAATGGTACAGTGATGGTATATGATGGCATCCAAGTTAATTAAACGACGCCAGATGATATCAACTGACAAGCAATAATGACATGAAAGTACATTACTGCACTGTACATTCACACGATACTGGATACAGGTACATGAGTGTAAAAGGACCAAGTGCACGGTATCTTGGACAAAGATATATATAATCCGATATCCATGATTTGAAGACAAGAATAACCAAAGGCATTGCCACTGTTGAAGCTGGTGAGGGCATGCTGTGTGGACAGAGCTGAAATTCCAATTTTTAAAAAAAATGTCATAATTGAATGTATTATAGGAGCCACATTATGTTCATGTACAATGTACATGTATGTCACTTAAAATGTAAACGAGCTTTGTAAACGCTTTGCAAATATGGCGATGTTTGAACACTAGTTCACCGTTGCATTCTGACCACCGAGTTGAGGATGTGTGTTCATAAAGTGTAAGAATATCGTTCATTCACTGATTGTGAATCAAAAAACGAAGCTAGAATAGGGAAATCGAGTACACATGTAGTAAATCGGGAGGCGGTTCCAGGGGCACCAAGGCGCAACCTGGGGAGCTGAATTAAGCAACCTGAATCCAGCCGAAAATTTCGCACCACTGCCCGACCATGCAAACGGTCCAATTATTAGATTAATAAAGCATTTCGCTCGCAAAATGGGGTGAGTTTTTTGACCTTATGGGGCTAAGTGGCACGTGGAGCCCACCGCTCGGCACGCGTATACTCTAGAGGTCTCTGTAGTCATTTTTTTTCTCTAAATTCTTAGTGTACACCATGAGTGATCGAAGTGGATGAATCTCAACTTTGAAAAGCTGGGAAATCTGCCTAGATTAGCCTTCTTTTATTCAGAGTATTCTGTGAAGAATATCTACTTTTTCGAAGATATTCGGATTTTTCCTTTTTTTGTACCATTTTTCTTTTGAAAGACATTTTAAACAGCTCTTCTATCTTCGTATGGCGGCTTAGGAATTTTAGCTAGCTTGACCCCAGTTACCCTTCACATTTTCGAGTTATCGTAGAACAGGATTAACAGCTAACACTACATGTATTGAACGTGTCTACCACGTCTATCATTTTGCATTGATGAGCGCCAAAACGGCTTGTCATAACACAACGTTATCATTTTGCACCTGGCACGCTCACGATGTGTGGGTGGTGTGCTAATTAGCCTGTCCAATTAGCATTGGTTATGCTTCGCCTAGTACACATGCCATACCGAATAGGCATACCCAAGCATATGCTACAGGTGGATAAACAGTATGCGCTTGTTAAAATGATAAAAATTACTTCACGAGGCTTGTGGATGAAGTCACCAGCTTGACTCGAGCAAAAACTATAGAAAAAGTGTATAATAAATGCAGCAAAATTGGAATTCCTGGAATTTGTTTTCAAACTACTTTAAGAGGAGGAGTGGGTTGGGGCAACATTTTTACCGACTGAAGAGAGTAAACTAAAACAGGTAGAAGTAAATGTGAGAATTCAATTAAAATGCCTGCTTCCAAACAGTCGAAAATTCACGGACAACTTAAAATGTGTTCGCTGCAACTACACTACGGATATGTCTAATTTCGACATACATCAATCTGGTAATTCCAGTTCGAAATAAAGAATATACATGTGCATGCACCCAAATACAAGGGAACAAAATATCTGCAATTTAACCCTACTTGCATAGGATACAAGAATGACACCCTATCATAGCAGTCGCAAGTTATCTTAGTTTTTCTGGTGTGTGTTAAACCATATCTATCCTAACCTAAGAAACCTCATTTACATGTCCATCTGCCAGGCAATCACCGCGTGCGTACGAGCTGTTATGAAAAGCCCATTTTTTCATTATGCATATGGGATTGAAACAACTTATTTTCGAATAAAAATTGAACTGATCAGATTAATCATTCTAAAAGTACATGACTTGCAATTTCCTCTGTGTTCTTTGGAATTACATAAACATAATTTCACTAAGAGTCAAAGATACATGTACAATTGTATGTGTGCATGTACATGTAACACCAGCAAGTAGGCCCAGGTAACAAGTAAACTGAACAAATAATACTGAAACAACTGACTTGTCACTGAACACACAATACTTTGAGTCAGTGGGGTAACTACGAATCTGTTCTGGGGGTGTGTGAAAATCTATTCATAAATATTTTACCTACTGAATTCGGACCAACGAAACTGATGCATGCTACGGGCAACAAACAACTCATGCAATTATATTATATTTTGCATTGAAAGATAAAATTAAGTAAGGATTTTCTCCAACTGGGCATTTGAAAATGATAACATTAAGCAAAAAGTCGACTACAATAAGCTTTGATTTTACAATGTATTTGAATAGGAGCATTCGGGACTGGGCATTTCCGATAACAATAAATGGTTGATAACATTATCCGCGATCACATTAAGCGGTATACCCGCCGCATACAGAAACGTCATAAGGCAAATAAGAAGCACCATCAGAATTTGAGTAACCTGCTTTGAGTAACCTGCTTTGAGTAACTTGATTTGAGGACCCTCATGCTGGGGGGTCAATATTACATAATTCGCTTTATAATGAGAGCGCCTTTTGGCACAAATGTTACAAGGTTGGGGTGGGGTGGAAATTATGCTGGAAACGGAAGGAAGCGAAAAAAATGGACAGAGGAGATTACCAGAAACTACATAAAAACCTTCCATCTAATATGTATTTCCAGAGCTGAAGAAGGATGTAATTTTCAGGATTGCAAAAAAGATTTCTGGTAAAGGCATATAAAAATTGCGCAGGTGAGCAACAGGAAAAATTCATTATCCTTGCCCATTGAAGGGGCAAGTGGGCACGTGCATGCACCTGGTGAGGGTGGCCGAGCGTGCAACAATTGGCCAGCCTTCAATGCACATCTTGGTCCAAGCACACTTTGTGCGCGTGCCCTCCTCACCCACCCCCTCAAAATATAATGGCATGATGTGCGCTTTCATGCGCAATCCTACCAGGGGTCAAAAGTCGACATCGGGGGCGCCTTTGCCGCTAATGGCTGCTCCTTCAGGTGCCTAAATTATAATTGCCAAGCACGGATTCATGAAAGAATTTTAAGAGAGACGGTATTGTTCCCGGTTCGCGCGTAGGTTATAGGCCTTGGCGCGTGCCCTCTCAAAAAAACAAAACAAAAAAAAAAAAAAAAAAAAAAAAAAAGGC
>JAQFYZ010001867.1:0-20212 GCA_034695085.1 Cylindroiulus punctatus
AGTTTGTAATTCATACAATTTATTTCAGCGTTATTCACAAATAACAGTCATTGCCAATACTTTTTGGTGCCACTGTATGTACCTCTAGTCGGCACACCACTGGAGTATGTCCAATTGTTGGATGCATGCGAATGGAAACAATATTGCACGTCCGCATGAATCGACATATATTATGAGTTTTATTTAAGACGATAAAAACAATTAACGTATAAATATAGTAGGCATCTGAGGTCGCATAAAAATAATTGCAATAATTGTTGGAACAATCGGGTTCACTGTGGCAAGGAAACATTGAATGATTTTTATCGAATGTTAAATTTTGACCATTGTGTAAACTTTAAGGTTCCAAAGTACATCTCAAACCGATGGAGCAAACTACGGGACACCGAAGTTGGGCGGCTGAGGATAAGCAAGTATGTATTGTAGGGTTTGTGAAAAGCTGCTGACAAAGGAATGCCGTTATGCTCTTTTGTCTTATGCTTCTTCCAGCCAGTATCATATTTCCTGCTCAATAGTATGTTTTTTGCATTTGTAGAACGTCCACTTCCAAGCCAGATATCGTTTTCACGTTAAGCGATGATGTAGTGAAGGCAGCGGATCCAGAAGACACTGCGCAGATGCCTAAGGAGCACCAGTTTGTGATTTCAAACATTTCGACTCAGACGCTGACAATTTTCTCGCAGGGTGGAGGTATTTAGAACCACTTTGGTAACCATGTATGAACTTTTTGACCTTCATATCTGCCAAGTTTGCAATTTGGATGCAAGCTTACGTAAATCATCTAATTAACCATTTGCTAGTGAAATGGTAGGCATAATTTGTCTGGTAAAAATTGTCTTGTGTGTATTTCTTACACAATCCTAGAAGTGCTGAAGTAGCCTAATAAAAAAGCAAGTGTGACACCCGGAAATGCAACGTTGTTTCGATGGTTTCGTGATGGCGTCGTGAAGATTTCGTTTGCTTATCACGTGGAAAATCTAGTTTCAATAATAATTTCTTATCATTTTAACGTTGCCTGGCTAGAATATGATATAAATGTGTATCATTGTATGTTTTGACTTGTTTTATAGTAATCTCACAATTTGAGTAGGTTTTTCACTCATGCATACATCAGTTTGATGTACTACATTGGATCTCCAACCAGAGGGACATGCCATTACAAATAGGGCTTACAATATGTGTGTTGAAGTTACGATTAGCTTCGGTCCCAGTTTCGGAATGTAATTCAGAATATAGGTCTAGCTCGATTTTGAAAAAAATAACTGAACTTACAATATGTACGCGTTTAACCATCAATTTAAAATGACGAGCGATACAAATTATACATACATCTATTCATGGGTGTATTATACAAGGATAGTAATAATATTATTGAAACAGTCAGGATCATGCATCCAACAGGTGGACATATGACATTGGTGTCCAGGCCAGAGGACCATGCAAAAAGGGCATACAATGTGTGTGTACCAATGAGTGGTTTTTCTGTGTAATTGTGAGTTGCAGGTCCTAATTTAGGGCCCAACAAAACTTCACCATATGTGATTCCATTGGAGGTCTAAATCGATTCTGCAAAAAAAAGTGAAATAAATGGACTTTACTTACATCTATGCAGAAAACTATCGATATATGCATTAATACATTGTTTTTTATGTGATTTTTTAAAAAATTTAAGTTTAAAATTTTAAATTTAATTCGTTAAAAGAATTTCCTTTACAAATTTAAACTTTTGTATAATACTTCATAACAATGCATGAATATTAAAAAGCGTTTTTTTGTGTAATTGCAGAAAAGGTGGCCATTGAGGGAAAAGTCACGCAGAAAGCGGAGTGCCGGCCAGTGGCAAACGATATTAAATACATGCAGTTAAAGCGGTTAGTATTTTCATTGCCACATTGCCAGTTTTCTCCGTTCCCTGTTATTTACATAACTAATTGATGTATTATTCTAGGCAGTCAATATCGAAACAGAGCCAACCAGTAAGATGCACGAAACAAATTGGCCACGTCGTGAACGTGTACAAACCTGTCTCCAACCACAAAAACAACGTGAGTACCCATAACTGCTTCCTCGTCTTTTCGGTGTACTTGTGAAGACACTGTCTTGTTCAATTTATTACCTTTCACGGATAAATTGGGTGAGATTTTAATGTGTATGGTAACAAACCTATCTTCTGCAGGTAGAGTTCGAGCAACAGAAGAAATCTGAAGGGAAGAAATCTCGTGAAAACCGAGATAAAGTCATGGATATGTTGTTCGCAGCCTTTGAGAAACATCAGTATTATAACATCAAGGACCTTGTGAGGATCACGAGGCAACCCATTGTAAGTGAATTATTAACTTATTTTAATATTCTAGATTTTTCTCATTGCAATGCGCTTTTCAACTAAAAACGTTCACCCAAGTCGCCAAAGTGGTGTGGAAAAAAACATTGACGCCATCTTGTAAGTGTGGGTCCCATCGTCCTGTTGTACATTAATATTGTGCAACAATTAGTTATCATACATCACCATATTAAAATGATTTTAATAATTGATGCGTTCACATGGGAAAGCACGTAAGTCACAAAAACTAGTGGATAAAATAGTAGGAACACATGCCAATGGCATTGAAAAGGAAGCAAGTCGTTAGATAAAATAGTTTGGTTTCTGCAGCTGTTGAAAGATGGTGCTTGCATCAGGTACAAGGGCTTTGGCACAGAGTAGAGAAGACAGTTAGTCCACAGAGCTTTTTAGAGGCATGACATATCACCTTTTAGGTCTCGATACCAGTGTCATGACATCAAGGATGCCGAAAGACATGAACTGTACCACGAGTTTTGGAAACAAACATCCGAAAATCAGGGAAATGTTTATTTTTAGACTTCTTCTTGAGTAATTGTCGTCTTTCTGTTAATCGAGTTATCACATTGATATAGCAAGTGAAGAGTGAAGAGTCATGTATAAATCCACGTAATGCATATATAATGCATGTTACTTGAGTATGATAGTTGGAAACTAGTTTTGCATGTCAATCAATATCCTTGTTCAAGGTATAGAAACTTTTTTTTACGTGCTTTCCCATGTCAACGCCTCGATTATTGAAACAATCGTGGCGTGACAAACAAGCAATATCTTTAAGATGTAATTCTGAGCGATTTGGAAAAATGGAGTTAACAATATTTGTGCAGTTAACCAACGAAATGATGTCTGATTGTGCATCCTGACGACCTGGTGCATTTACCGAGGGTATGAACGGTTACTTAGGAGTTTAAGAAATGCAATGACGCATGTCGCTAAACTGAAGGAGGGACAAGCATTTGAATGTTCTCTTAGTATCCCAGGTTTCCCCCAGACCTGGAAGACCTGGATAAGTCAGGGAATTTGGAAAGGCATGGATACGTCAGGGCAGATTGATTTATTTTAAAAAAGTCAGCAAAATTGACGCAAGCAGTTCAGTGGAAGAGATCTGTAATGAAATTATAAATTTAAAAAACACAAATCAATATTTGAAGCTTTTTTAAATGTGTGCTTTATAGCTCGTTCCTTATTGAAATTTGTGTTCATCTGATGTTTATAGACTTTTAAAATAAATCTTACACTTATTACAATGACTGATGTCATATTTTCGAATTTTGGATGGTCAGGGAATTTTTTTTAAATCCTGTAACGGTCAAGGAAGCACCAAATTGAATTTCTGGGGTGACCCTGTATCCTTTTAAATTCTGTTTGAAGTTGTTCTCGATAGGATATTTTGGAATTGCTAACACCGACGATGTGCGATAACGGTGAAATAATTTTATCTTAAAAATTTGTGTAATTTGCAATTAGATTTGTCAAATAAATACTCACAAATAGACCGTAAGACATTGTAGAGATTAGATGTTAGATGACCATAAATGGGTCTATCAATGTCCATCATAAATGAGCCCTCTATAAATTTAAATTTAAAAAAACTTAAAAATTTGAACATGTTTCTGCAATAAGGGGGCATCACTCAAATGAATTATCCAGTGCCTACAACGGGAGACACTTTGTCAAGAGGGCAAACCAATAACAAGTGTGCAAAACTTTACCGAACCGTTTAACATAAACCATTTGTCCGCATTGACAGGAGGAGGAGCTGTCGTATGACACCCCCATTGTGGGAAAAAAATGATTAATCCGAACTTGAGTTAACGAAGCAAGTTGCAAACGTTTCATTATTTTGTCTCTTATTTGCGATGCTTTCATTTCTAAAGGCAAGTGTCGATCACGTGCTATCAAATACGTTAATGTTTATTTGATACTAACTTTCCTGTCCCAATGCCAGATGAAACCCAGGTGCAAAACTGTGGCAGGTGGTTTCCTTTATACTGACGGTGCTGAATTTGCAGCCGTGTCAACCAAGAGTGGTTGTTTCCTTCTCCAATGTACAGTATAATTGTTTGGTAGATAAATTTATTTTAAAAATGTTATGTAGAAATAATTCAAAACTACCTAAATTGGAAATAACGTTCCGTACCTGCGCATTCCTTGGGATTATTTCGCCATTTGATTTTTGTTAAATTGTTAGGGAAATACAAATTTCTGGCTATACTACAGAATGGGCAGAGCGGCTGGGCAGCTACATTAAGAAATTCCATTTTTAGGTTAGGTTTGGAACAACAAAAATAAAAGAAATAAATGAGATAAATTCCGACAAGTAAGACATGTGTAACTGTCTATTATATAGATAAGTGAGGTTCGATGCATTTTTGTTCACATCCGTGTTCCGTAGGGTTGTTTTGTGGTATACATGTACGCAATTATTCACAAATAACTTACAGTTCGGTAAATGATGCGAAGTGTTGCTTTATGACAATGGGGTAAGTGCCGGATCCTGGGGATTACAAGTGATTTTAAAAATAACATTTCTTTATTTTTTAAAATTTTAAATTATAATTTATAATATAATATATAGAATAATTTAATTAATTAATTAAATATACATAAGTTAATAAAAATAAAATGTGATAAAGATAGATAAATAAATTAACCACATCTTTCTTCGGAAATATTGACACTCTTCATATCATGATGCATGGAGATAGCTGGAAGTCATGGGAATAGTAATTGGTATATTGACCTGAAAATGCCGCATAATTTGACTGGAAAACGTTGAAAAGTCATGGAAATTAGTTTGAGGACTTCGCCAGACGCATGTTTTAAGTTTGGAAAAATATCACGTTTCTCAAATATTAAGTGTTTACACTGCAGTGACTGTACTACATACTTGGTAACTATCTGCTATGGAAATAGACATGACCTGGAAACGTAATTGAAAGTCATGTAAATCTTGAAATACAGGTATGTCTGGAGAAATTAAGTTGAAAAAATGTCCTGAATCTGTCATCGACCCCTAAACACTGCAGCACTGGAAAAAACTTTTAACAACGACTGCCTTGCGACATTGGCCAGAAACCAAAATTGTGATTTTTTTAAGAGTTTCACCTTTGACTAATTTTGCATCATAACTGGCATGTCTGTAAAAGTGTCATTTTGATTTTTTTTTCTGATTAACTGTGCTGTAGTAGTCATGTCGAGCCTTTTCCCGAAGTCTTGAGCGTACACGTTCCGGAAAATCAAAGTATTTGAACGCAACGTTAATTTTTATGCTCGGTTCTTTCCAGACTTATCTCAAGGAAATCTTGAAGGATATCTGTAACTACAACTTGAAAAACCCCCACAAGAACATGTGGGAGTTGAAGCCAGAGTACCGCCACTACAAGGAGGACGACGTAGCCAAGGACTAGGACTGCGGACTGGAGGACATTTCCGCTTTCGCCATCCTCAGTTCGTATTTATCAAGTTCCTGTTTTCGCAAAATTTTTGAACCCAGAAAACACTCTGGTAATTCCAGGAACTCCCTGGATGCAGCACCGTATTTATAGACCCTCGCATCCTGGTGTATTGCGAAGTAAATAACTTAATTCGGTCTTGAGGTTGTAGAATTCATTTTACAACGAGAAGAACTGAACATAACTTCTTTCGCCTGATGCCAACTGTTGGTAACTGATTGTGACGTAGTGACTCCTGTCTTGCCGTCCCATCTTGTGGAGCCACAAGATTTCTTGAGATTCCATTGAAAGGCTTTCAGATACAGTAGAAATCGTCTGTAACGACATCAATTATAGCGACAAACTGGGTATTGCAACCAAACATTTCATCAAAGTTTGGTTTTGTATCTAAACCCATTCTAAAAAAATTGTTTATTACGATTTCCCTATAGCGACGAAATCGGATATTATGACGGCTTAATGGACGTAATCCGGTTTCGGCTATCGAACAACAGGGGGCCGTAATACCCCGGTTCCATCACAGCTGCCGATTGAGAATGGTGACCGAATCTCATTTCGTTCATTTGGCAGTGAATGAATATGAATGTATTGAGATTCGGCCATCATTCTCGATACGTGGTTAACTATTAATGGAATCGGGGTATATGGTTTTTCTGTGAACGACTGTGATTGCTAGTTTTGTTTACACATTTGTTGTATTGAAATGTTTCAGAGGCCAGGAAGTGGGATTGACCATGATGACCATAAAACAATTTATTATTCAGTTTATAATAATGTCATTATACATAAATGCATCCATCCATGCATTTATTGACATAAAAAAGAGAGTATCGGTTATTATGACTACCGGTTATAACGACCGAATCCTAAGGTCCCTTGGATATCGTTACAAACGATTTCTACTGTACATGTATGCTGTGGTTGTTTGCTGTTTGCACTTTGACAACCTTGTCACGGTTCCCACCACAGCGCCACCTGAGAGTGTAGCCTTTGTCAGAGGATGTTAGGTCCAGCCTCCTTAACCGTAATGGCGTACAATCTGCAAAGAATATATTTCTGAAGAACATACACAAAAATGGATTATGTTCTGGCAGTTTTTTTAAAAAGTTGCCTGCGGCGATTTATTTAATTACTATTACAAGGTTCTTCCAAACCCGGAAAAGTCAGGGAAGATTGATTTATTTTAAAAAGTCAAGGAAATTTAACAGCTCTCCTGATATGGAAGTCAAGGAACTCAAGCTATCAATTGAAACAAGCAATTCTGTGGAATAGATCAATGCTGAAATTGTATATTTGAAAAAAAACTTAATTTAAATTTGAATTTCTTTATTAAAATGTGCTGGTCCCTTATTGCATTTTTTGTTCACCTCATGTGTGTATACTATGAACAATAAGTATAGCATTTTTTACATTGGTTATATTTTCGCATTTTAAATCGTCAGAGAAATTTCTTTTAAACCTGGAAAATTCAGGGAAAAGCCAGGAAAGTTTAAATTGAATTTCTGGGTGAACCCCGAATTATTGCTGAATACTTTTTATAGTATTGCAGTATACATCCGTCATTTGTGATTTAGCTTTTATTAATGGTTGCCTTTTGCACTTTCCTAGACAAATAATTCATTGTTACATTTAATTTTCACCTCAATTTACTGGTTGATGTGAATATTAACTGTGACGATGTTCAGTTTTTGTTGGTCATGCATACATTCGAAAAGGTCATGGGTAAACCTGTGCAAACGATTTATTTGGCTTCAGTTCAAATCTAATTCTACTTAACTTTTCAATTAAATTTGCATTTGGCACCCCCTATTGTTTCGTTCCAGCAGACGATTCTGGTGGAAGCACAATAGGTGTGTTGTCAATTCAATGCAATTTTTATCTTTTTAATATTTATTTTTGGTTACTTATCTGAAGAAATGAAGGTTTACTTGGAGTTTACCTTTTGGCCATATCTGGGTGGGAGGATATTTACAGCTGTGTTCCCAAAGGCAAACGGAAGTGTGTCACTTACCATACAAGAACTTTGTATGGTGAGCCGGGAGGAATTATTTTGGGTAAAAATGTCGCAAAAAAGTTTCGTTGACACAAGTTAGCCCACCTTGCTATACAAGGTATGACAGCTCGCTTTCAATCTGCTTGTCAGCATTTCTGAGCAACCATCCGATGAGTGATCGATACTAAATTTTACCAATTCATCAATTTTACTGATAAATTTTCCGAAAATTGAAAAAAGAATGCGGCTTGAGTAAACGTGATTTGGGAATTGGCATAGGGTGGTCCAACAAAGTTTTTTGACACATTATTCCACCCATATGAAAAAGTATCTGTAGAAAATTTTGAAGATTTTGCATTGATTTGGTGCCATTTTGTGCTGGATTAGTTCTGCATAATAATTTACTGCGGAAATATCCGTTTTTTCTGCAGAAATTATCCTTATGCTTCCTTATGCTCTGAAAAAAGATTTGTGCTTAAGACATGTCAATATTTAAAATACTGTTTATTTATTACATTGTCAAAAATAAACTCAGATAAAATAGGCCATACTCAGAAAAACACATTTGAATATTTCCGAATCATTGTCTAGTCTTTGAGTTCGGTTTTCAAGTGTTCAAATATGTAACATTTTTGACATAATATTTTGAATTTGGCGTTCTTTAATGACAAATTAAAAATTTCATAAAAATGGCACTGAAGTGAAGATGACACAATTACTCATATAGAAGTCCTCATATAGTATAGAGACACTACTCTTCAATTTGCATGTCCGGCTGTAATTTTTTTCGCAGAATTTTTTTACATGAATACATGATAAAAGTTTTTGCAGAAAAGGTTTCTGCAGGGGATGTTCACATATGCATCGATCAGCATGTTCATTTTGAAAAGCATCCTACTTAGGAGAGTTGCCATAAATTCCTCCAGGTGGCGACTATCACACACTCCCACGCCACCTAGCGACAGCCACACTACATCACCTGGGCGATTGTTGCCATGGTCGACAAACCGATCATCCTAATTACATTAATTAAATGCAGGCACACTAATTAAAATGAGGAGGACGTGGCTGGGTGAGCAAGAAGGAAGGTATGCCCATCCATAAGATGTTAGGACGACCTTCACTAGGAAACGTGACTATGCATTTGGTACCGTAAAGTGCACACCATCAATTTACTCATTATTTTTTTTAACCAAAGGACGTTGGAAAGAAAAAACTGTCTGCATGTCAGCGACACGCGTGAGTGCCCATCAGCTTGCAATAATAAAAGTTTCAAAAAATAAAAGTACTTTCCCATTTTATGACTAGGCTGATGAAAGATGACGTGCAGCGCCCTCACCAAGACTAGCTGGTATGCTACCCACAGTCTACCCTTGTAACATCAGCAGTCATTTTTGTTGAAAAAACTATCTACTATTTCCATAGAAAATGACGTATCTGACATTTCAATATAAAACAAGGTTAATTTCAAAATACAGTTTAAGTAAAAAATAAATGGATAATATTATATGAAAATATGCTGGTGACTAGGGTGTTTAGTTTTGGAAAAGAAACATTTTTGCCATGTTTTGATAATTGCGAAACTAATGCATTGTATCATTCCAAATAGCTATTATTGACTTGCTGAATTTTGATGACTTAATTCCAAAACTTACACTGCAGTGCAAACGTTGATAAGGATCATGGTATCCCATAAAGCACTTGACCCTTATCATGTTTGTTTTAAAACAATATTTTTTTTTTTGCTAATTTCGAAAGTTAGCCATTGCATCAAAGTTTTATTTGTCAAAAGGATATTTTGGCACAATCTATGTTTTGATCATTGTTTGGTTTTGGAAAAGAGACGATTTTGCAGTTTTTTGATAATTGCAAAACTAATGCCATTGTAACAATCCAAAAAGTCATTGTTGACTTCCAAAATGTTAATGACTCTTTAAACTTTAATTTCTAAAGTTAGACTGCAATGTAACATCGATAAAGATCAATGTATCGCATAATGCAAGTGCATCATGTTTCATGTTATCCGTTATCATGTTTAATTTTTTTTTTTTTTTGCTAATTTCAAAAGTCAAGTCTTTGCATCAAGGCTTGTCTTCCATTGTGTTAAGGACTCACTAGAATTAATTCCAATATGTGTGACTGAAATGTTTTTATGATAAGCCTATATAACTAGGGTAATGTTCGGTTTTAGAAAAGAAACAACATTTAGACCATGTTTTTCGACAATTACAAAGGTCATTGCATCATTCCAAAAAGCTATTGTTGACTTCCAAAATGTTAATGACTCTTTTAAACTTAATTCCATTTAGGACTAAAACGTAATACCTGAAAGGCTGAAAAAAAATCATGGAATCGCATTGTACCATCTGCCCCTGTTATGTTTTATTTAAAGTTGTGTTTTTATTTAATTTTTTTGATAATTGCAAAAGTCATATTTTTGAACAAACCGAATTATTTCTTGTATGCAGGAAGTTAGTCCCAGGCATGGCAATGACACGGACTAGGATTCTAAAATTCACTTTGATAAACTTAGATAGTTTATCTAAGTGCGAAAATGCAAAAATGACGTCATCGGACACATGGCGTTGGATTTTCTTTAGAAAAACTAAACCACTTACTTTGGGATCGTCCAAGTTCTGAAAACTATGTCCTGAGTCATACAAGTCAAGAAATATTTGTTGCATGACATCACTAGAATGCCTGTTAGATCTCGACAAACACTATGACGTCGTTGAACTTACTACACTTAGTTGTCAAAAAGTTTCACTGCGACGATCATGTTTCTTAAACGTTCTTAAGAACTAACTTAAGAAAAAACTGTTAGGAAGTCATTTTTCAGAAAATGAGCCCTAAATTTCCCTAAACTGAAAATAATTAATTTTATTTCGTGACTTCCTGGAAATCCTGGAAATATCATTTAAGTTTGATGTAACAGTTCAGTAGATTAATTCCATCCATATTGTCTCCAGTGGCCGGGGTGTTAGAATAATAAAGAAATTCAATCACAGCCAGAATTATACATCCATACTGCACGACGTTTCGCAGAATTAACTGCTTCATCCGGTGCATCTTTATTCCAATGAACAGTTCAGTAGACACGCTGCATTGTTTCGAAGAACTAAATGAAAAGGCGCCCAAAATAGTTTAAACTTAATTAAGACTGTTTAACTTAATTAAAAGAGTTTAAATTAGGTTAAAACTGATTTAAATTTTTTTATCTTCAAAATGTCCTGGATAATTCTTGAAATATTTTGTAATTATGATATGCTGTTATTATTAACAACGAAAATAAAGTAGCTAATTTTATTTTGGACTAGAAATATCCTTGAATTTTGATAATAAAGACCAGTTGACACCCTCCTGGACAATACTGGATATATGCATACATCTATGAATTTTGATAATATAGAAAGGTTCACACCCTGTAATATTTCAAAAATTGAAGGAAAATGCGCATTTAAAAGTTTAGTTGATTTGCCTTTGTAGAACAAGTAAAGAATTTTATTTTGTGTCCTGGATATTTCTGGAAAGATCCTTAAATTTTGATACATCCTTAAATTTTAGGAATTTAAGGAAAGATCCTTAAATTTTGATACACATGTATCTCAGTTCATTAGACACCCTGAAAATAATATTCTTAAAAAGAAAGGAAAATGCACATTAAGGGTCAATTAGTATCAATTAATTAACAATGAAAGTAAGTAACTAATTCTATTTTGTGTCCTGGAAAAAGTCCTGGAAGGTTCTTGAATTTCGATGTCATAGTTCATTGGACACCCTATAATGTTTCGAAGATTGAAGGAAAATGACTAAATAATTCAATTAAGTTGCTTGACCCCCTCCCAGTGAGCACATCCGAATCCACCCCTGAAATAATTAATGGCACGTGGTAAAGAGAACGTTTCCCAAAACAAACACACCTAAGGGTGTGAGCTGGAAATGAACCCAGAAAACCAAGATGGCGGCTGCATGATTGCTCAAGTCAATTTCCTGTATTTTTCATCATTTATGGGCAGGATTTCCTTCAGACGTGGTGTCATGTCACTCGGACTGTGGAGGTGTCATATCGACATCTCAACCCAAATTCTAAATTCGAAACCGATAAAATCAGGCCTACTTCCCATCGCCTAACCTGGAAAACGTGCTCGAGCCACTTCTTTGAAAAACGAATTACATAGTACGACCTACATTAGCTTTTACAGCATTTCCAACGAATCCTCTCAACCCCTTCCTGAAGAACATTCTGAACCCTTTTTTCATCCTGTTTTTCTTTTTTCATCATGTGTGTCTGTGATTTTGCTACAGTTGTGCCCAATTGCCTGATTCGGCGTAGTTATGATCAATTATCACGCCTGGGTGCATCCATGCCATTCTTCAGGAGATCTTCCATTCCGTAAGAACTCTGGAAGGGAAGGACTTTTGGATCACCTTGTAAGTTAGGATAATAAGGAAATTTCACAAATTCCCAAAATGATAAAAAAATTATTTAGAAATAAAATCACCATAGTAATAAATTGCAGTCGTTTTTCTCCCTCAAAGGTGTATAATTTGTTCGTAATTTGATTTTGAAAAATCATTAAAATGGCAGAATTTTGAAACGGTCGCAAATGGCGAGTCCGTGGGGATCCAGCCACGGTCCTTAAAGGTGATCCGGGGGATGCAATTTTTTTAAATATTTTGCAAATACCGGTTCAATTTAATTTTTTGCATTTTTTTTTAAACTTTTTTTTAAAAAAAAACGTTTAATTTTTTTTGCATGTTTTGCAAAAATTTTGCAAAAACGGTTTAGTTTTTTGCAGACATTGCCCTTATCATTCGCTAACCAAGGAAATGCAATGTAGACAGATTTGCAAAATTTCCATTAAAAAGCACCATGGAAAGTCATCTATGGTAGCACCCTGTATGAGGCTGTATGAAAACATGAATCCCCACACCAGCTAGGAGTCATATGCCATATGCGTCGATATCATCAAAGTTGTTTAGCAAAATCTTTGAAAAACAAGACGACGCGGAGTCGTCTTTTGGATCACCTTGTAAGTTAGAATAATAGGGAAATTTCACAAATTCCCAGAATGCTAAAAAAATTATTTAGAAATAAAATCACATCACCATAGTAATAAATTGCAGTCGTTTTCCACCCTCAAAGGTGTATAATTTGTTCGTAATTTGATTTTGAAAAATCATTAAAATGGCAAAATTTTGAAACGGTCGCAAATGGCGGGTCCGTGGTTATCCAGCCACGGTCCTCGGGGGGATCCGGGGGGTGCAAATTTTGCAAATATTTTGCAAAAACAGGTTTTATTTTTTTGTGTAAAATTTTTGCAAATACCGGTTCAAATTAATTTTTTGCATTGGTTTTTTTTCAACATTTTTTTCAAAAAAAACGATTCATTTTTTTGCATATTTTGCAAAAACGGTTTAGTTTTTTGCAGACATTGACCTTATCAGTCGCTAACCAAGGAAATGCAATGTAGACAGATTTGCAAAATTTCCATGAAAAAGCACTATGGAAAGTCATCTATGGTAGCACCCTGTATGAGGCTGTATGAAAACATGAATCCCCACACCAGCTAGGAGTCATATGCCATATGCGTCGATATCATCAAAGTTGTTTAGCAAAATCTTAGAAAAACAAGACGACGCTGGGTTCGCGTCCAGGGGTCACTCCAAGGTCACGAACGTAGCATCCGCCCCAGCATGCACATCAGTAGGCCATTGTCGCATAGGAGGATCATCCAAAAATAACTGTCGCTACTCATCAGTGGCAGGCATAGCAACCTTCTTTTCAGAATAAGTTTTTTTTTTGAATCAAGGAAGTTTTCTATAGTAGAACCACAAGGTGATGGAACTGGAGGTCAGCCAATCAGAGAGATGTAGCTTGCCGATTAGCGCTTCCATGTTTGTTCAGTCGGTGAAAGTCCATTGATTGCACGCAACTAGGCTAAACTAATCGCAAACAGGCGATTGGCCCCTATTGGTCGGCAGATTTGACCCAGTTCCATCACTTCGTATTTTTACTATAGCGTATAAGTTCAGGTTTAAACATTATAGATCAAAACTCCAGAAAACAAATTCATAAATTTGGCCTAATATTGCTTTTGTTTTTCTTGCATTTTCCTGCAATTTGCTGTGCCATTTTTGTACTTGAGTGGCATGTCATTCTTATGCATTACGATGTATTTTGTTTGCGACAATTTTCTTGTTTATTCTGCTTATTAAAAATTTTACTTTAATTTTTTCTTTATTGAAAATTTCTTTCAAAATTCATTCGTGATTTTTCTTAAAATTGCCGCCAGGAATATTTGATATTCTAAAGATGTAGTGTAAGTGTAAACAAAATGCATTAACAAAAACATATTTATCGGTGTTGATTTTCTAAATATTCCCTGTAATTTGTTTCAATGTTATGATTTCCTAAAAAATAACAACAATAATTATGAAACAAGAGCGAAAAGATAAAGAAATTAGTAGCGAAAGTTTTTGAAAAAAGTTTTCCTAAAATTTCTTTCCTTGTTGTAATTTCTAAAAAAGAAAGCAAACATAAAAAAATAAAATGTGGGAATAAAAATGTACCAATGATGACAGTTTTTCCTAATTGCCCTTAAAATTGGTTTCATTGTAACTATTTTTAAACGATAATGAAAAGGGAATTTTGTTTTGTTTGTTTATCAGACTTTAACATGTTTTTAACTGAATCACGAATGGATTGTCAAGGCAAGTTTCAATCATTAACAGAAAAACGATAAATTTCAGCCATTAATTATGCGAATCTTTTTCAAAAATAAACCTCAAAAACAGCTGATTTTCATATAAAGTCTGTATATTATTTATTGGACACCCTGTACATACATGCACATGCAAATGTAAACAACACCCTCGTATTGCCACACACGAAGGAAAGCACTGCAAGTGGGGGAATCCGTGGGGGTCACGGGTCAAAATTAGCATTAAAGATTTTTTTGGCGCCAGGAAACATTTTTAGAGGACTTAGCGCCTTGGAAACAGATTAACGCCATGATTAGATTAACGCTTGAGCAGTCATTTGCCTGTAGATTTGCAGAGTTTTAGTCAAATATCAATAAATGGATGTTTCTAGTTGGTTTATTGGATTGACAAAATGTGAATTTCTACCATTTAAAAAATAAATAAAATAATTTTGTGAATTTGTAGATCGATTTTTTTAAATTTACACAGAATATCATCGGAAAAGTTTACTCGTATATGCACATTTTTTTCTGTAGTTCACAAAGTAATCACAATACACTGATAAGGCAAGATAGGTTCACTCCAGTGTTATTTTTATTCAGGTACATGTACATTATATCCAAGGTAAATCATTCACTTAACACCAAAGGTTTGTGAAATAATTTTCAATATTTATTTCAGAAAATATAATCTTGACACGTTAAGGACGTTCAGGACCGTATGAATGGTTAATGATATTTTTTTAGAATTTTTGAAAAAGAGAAAGTACATACATTATATAAAATAACATTAGTTTAGTTTATCAAAAGTCCATGCATGACCAATGACCTTGCTCTAAACATTGCTTTCATTTGTTATTTGTGGTTTTGTTTTGGCTTCCTGGACAGTGTAATAGATAGTCATTCATATAGTTCTTCAACCAGAACTTTATTATCGAAATCATAACGAAGTATAAGTGCAAATCAAAATGAACGGCAAAATAAATTTTTTAAAATGAATTTTTCGGGTGTGTACTGCTGAATAACTGGTAATTTATTTTTTATTACGTTTTATTTCCATTTTTTTATATTTTTAGGAACATTTTAATTTTTTTGCTCGGCAGGTAATTCTGAAAATTTACCACAAATTTGACTTCGGCAGTAGCATCTTCCTGCGTGTTTTCAGATCACGCTTTATTTTCACCTGTAAATATCTAATTTTTTTTTTTTTAAAGTTATCAGGGCATTTTATTTAAAAAAAATTGACGTTTTCTTTTCGGTAAGTCAGGAACAAAACCCACCTTAACCATTGAAACTTGCACTTTCATCAAATATTTATATTACTGAATTGATTTGAAAACAAAAAGTTATTTTATTCAGAAGACGTCAAACATGCAGTTTATTCTTGGATTTTTCTGAAATCTTGCGGTGCTAATAAAATGGCAACCATCACTATATCAGTTTTCCTTCTGCTGGAAATAAACTACATGTACTATTAATTTGTTATTATTTACCGCTCAAATTTGAAAATCGTCATTTTCGATTTCGCAAAGGGCTCTCTCGGTCTCCGTACACCCGAGTGCGCATGCGCACCTCAGCCCCTTCTCGATTACTCATCGGAATCACGTGACAACCGGCTCACTGCCGTGCTCCGCAGCCTCCGCGATAGAGTTTTGGCGGAATGGCGCGAGTCCTTGTAACAGGCGCGACCCTTGACCCCGCGGTTGCGTGGGTCGGCACCGGGGTCACGACCTTTGTCCTTTCTGCCGGTTTGTGGCGCTGACCGCTGTGGGGCGGTGGGAAACATCCGCCCCGTCGGCGTATCCCTCCGCGCCGGCCGCCATTCCATTCTCGTTGCATTCGGCAACAGGACCTGGTTCGGTGCGTGTCTCTCCTGCCCCTTTTGTCTGTCCGAAATTAGTTTGTAGCAGAAAATCTTCGACCATGAGCTGGCAGGAGTATATCGACAAGCAACTGATGGCCTCCGGGGTCGTGCGACACGCCGTGATAGCCGGCCACGACGGGAATATATGGGCTAAAGACGACGCTTTCAACGTGAGTAGGCCTAACGCTTAACCCTAGTTTTTGTCCGGCTTTTTGACGGCCATAGACGGCTGGGGATGCGGGGGGCGACCGGACCGTGACCCGGCGATTTTATTTGATAATTTCCGGTGAAATTGCTCGCGAAAATTCCTCCTAAGTCGCCGGCCTCGTGCCCGCGGGTGACCTGTGACAGGGCTTGTCAGACGCCTTCGAAAAGGGGGTGGAAAAGATGGCGGCTTTTTTGTTGAGGTTCAGGCGGTGCGTGGCGCCGCCAGCGGCCGCCGCTCTCGTCCCCGCCTCCCCCACCGGGGGCAGCACCGACCGCCCTACACGGCCGCCATTTTTATCGAACTCGCTTTCTGTGACACGATCACAGTTTTTCGTTCGGGGGTTGCCGGCGAGCCAAAAGTGACCCCAAAACTGTTTCTAGGCGGTTTTTTTTGGTGTTTTTTGGCGAATATGTGCAGATTACGCAAGTCGGTGATTTTTTTGTCACGCGGCCTCGCTCGGCGCTGAAGGTTCGGTAAAGGTCAACTGATGACCGTTGTGGGGCTGGGTGGGTATGGTTCTGTTATGCAAAAATTATGCAAATTTTGAATTTCGTGCAGTTCCCAAAGCGAAATGCTGTCGGTGTGATGACCCTGAACCGTTTATGTCTACCCGGCTTCGGTTCCCAGAAATTTGTCAAGGACGGGGCCCGGCCAGCCGGCGACAATGGCCGGGGAGTTCCTTGTCGTGACGTGTGGCGTGCGCGAAAGGGCCGCCAGATGGCGCAGCTGCCATGGTGCCGTTGTTGCATGCATAATGGTATTGAAAGTCGTACAAAAGCCATGAAATTGATGTCAGAATCGTGAAATTGTCCAGTTTATACATAATTTTTGAACTTGATTGCCCTTACGAAAATTTTCATTTGAGACCTACTGATTTCCTGTCCCTTGATGCCTTTTGAGCAGAACATGTTAAAGCCCTTTGACATGAAGCTGGGAAAGTCATGCTGTAAGTAGCCCCCTGAGCTTAAAATAGTCCATCGAGGGAATTTCCCTTTGTTACCTACTGAATTCGTATCCTTTAATGCCACGTGTCAAGCTGCCCTTTGGGAATTTTGAATTGACCTTCAAGCATTGGGATTGCAGATGGTATTGTTTGAGCAGGAAGGAGGTAAAGCCAAGAAAGTGGCCCCCAGAGCTTTGTTCTGATTGGTATGGTGGGATATGGCACCTTCTGTGAATCTTAATTTAGTGCAGACCAGCAATCGAAAAGATACCTTGTCGAATTGTCAGGGGAAATCCGAATATTTTAACTGACTTTTCCTTACAACAAGCTCAAGCAAGTTTCAAGTATCTCATGATCTCAAGGGTTAAGAAAGCGAAACTTTCTTATCTATGGTAACAAACTTATTAAACATGCAGTATTATCTTTCAGTGTATAGCAGGTGTATTCACTGATAGAAAAGCAAGGAAACCTGGAAATCAGCGAAATAAAACTGGTCATCCATTCATGTGTCAACATTTCATATACAGTACAGTTGTAGTTAGTAAAAATTGGTTTGGCAGGCCTATATTTTCGTACCAAACTACAGATTTTATTCTGTATGACCTGTATCAGCAGAAGATCATCTATTAACTTCGTGCTGCCTGCCCTGAACATTAAAAAAATTGCATGTATGATTAAAAATGTAATACAATGTCATGTTGGGGGTGTAGGTCATCAAACTTGACATGTACAGTGTTGTTGCTACTACTCCATTAGGATAGACACGACATTTGTGTTAACATGACATTTTCCAAGCTTGGAGATATCCCAAGTGTAACAGCATGCACAAATCAGCATTGGCTGATGCCAGTCTTGCATGGATTAGAATGGCACCATGTAGTTGTTCACAAAACTATCAAAATTGCTTGCATCATCAATAGTGTTGATCCACTTTGTGTTCCAGCCAGCTGTGAAACGAGGGGAGATGAATGGTGCAAAAGTCCGTGCGTTTTGTGCAGATGACATACTGCCTGGGGCGAGGGTAAACTTCTTATTCCAGAGCGGAAATTGACAGGGAGTATTCTATGAAGGGAAAGTGAAAGTAATCCTTGTGAGTTTGGTGTCCCAACTGCTGGGTTCAGGAGATATCTCAAGGGTAATTTGCAGACAATGGAATTTCTCTTCAGGGGGTTAACAAAATAACTGGATAAAACAGGAATCTTTGTGGGGTTGGATCACCTTTACCATCAGTGTAGCAACGCTCCTTCTTGGAATGGACTGTTGCAGGTGTTACAAATTCTGATAGAATGTTATGGGGTATTACGTGATGAAACATCAGGGTTTTGCTTAAGCAGGTTTCCCTCAGACCTGGAAAGTCAGGGAAGATTGATTTAGTAAAAAAGGGAGGGAAATGTCACAAATCTCTGAACACAGAATTCAAGAAACTCAACCTATCAATTGAAGCGAGCAATTCTGTGGAAGCTGAATAATTATTAATTTGAAAAACACATCAAAAATTTTTTATTGCTGGTTCCTTCTGAAATTTGCGTTAACCTCATGTTTATAACAGGGTCCCTCCAGACATTGAAGACCTGGAAATGTCAGGGAAGTTGAAAAGACCTGGAGAAGTCAGGGAAATCCAGGCAATATTAAGACACAGAAATCAGAAAGTGACATTTCATCAGCCCAGCATTAATTGACTGCCAGCAAGCTTTTTACGTTGGCATGTCATATCTTCACATGGTCAGTGAAATTTGTTTTTAAAAACTAGAATAGTCAGGGAACACTTTCTGAAACCTGTAAAAATCAGGCAAGTTTAAATTTGAATTTCTGGGAACCCTGTAAAATTACAGGTAACAATTAACAATAGGGGTAAACGGTCAATTTACCTACTGTTTGCAAAGCAGGGTTTGGCAAGTCCACGTTAACATGGTTAGTGCCAATATGACATGCATGAACAGGGAATCCCTCTGTAGTTCACATATACTCAGGGCACAAGAAACCCTATTTAGGACAAGTTAATTGATATCAACCCTCTGGAGAAACAAAAGAAACGCCTTTGAACTTGCTAAATGTACTCTCACGTTGAATCTTTGATATCACTTCGCTAGAAATGCCATTTTGATGCGAAATCAAGTGTAACAATGTTCAGTGCTGTTGGTAATTTAAAAGCATGGAGATAAGGAATGTCATTAAAACTCTTCTCCCTTGGTGGCGTTGATCATACTTTAGAAAATTAAGAGTTTGGCATGTGGGCAGGGTCGGAAGATTAGGAAAGTCAACGTAAGACCACAATTAAGCCAAAAAAAATTACAAGTGGACGGGAAGCAGCAGGGTCCTGTGCTGAATTTTTACAACTAATTTTTTCTGAAATTGGAACTTGGTTTCACTAGTGCTTCCCAATGACATTTTTGATAAAAAAAAATCCAGTCTACTATAGTCTTTGCACCAATAACAATTCGAATAGGACAATGTGACACTGGAAAACTCAATCTTCATAAACTCAGGTTTTTTCTGTATGGTGGTGATGATGGTGTCACTCCACTAATGTTGACAGTTCATCTTAATTTCATTTTGTTTTTTGGGGAGCTGCCCATGGGTTGTCTGGAACTACCTAGTACAGGGATGTGGCCGATGTGACAAATGTGACTATTTGAAACCTGTGTGACAAATGTGACAAAATGTGACAATTTCTGCAAAAATGGAAAATAATGTGACAAATGCAACA
>JAQFYZ010001868.1:0-20206 GCA_034695085.1 Cylindroiulus punctatus
GGTGTTTAAAAATCACCATTTTTCATGACATAATACTTGAACGTTCACATGTCCACTCAGGTTGCAATTTTTTTGGTCAATAATGATGTCATTCCTTATCAATTTATTGAAGGGGAGGTTAAAAAGATTACGAGTCCTGGCACCGTGGTGGGGGGTGTTTAAAAATCACCATTTTTCATGACATAATACTTGAACGTTCACATGTCCACTCAGGTTGCAATTTTTTTGGTTTATAGTGATGTCATTCTTTGTCATTCTGTCATTCTCTGACGTCATCATTTGGAGGAGGATGCTAAAACGATTACTGGCATGATATAATACTTGAACGTTGTAATGTTTACCCGGATGCATCTCCATCTCTCTTTTCCGCCTACCCTATGTTGAGGGGGATCACCTTTAATCCCCTTTAAATCCACCCCCATGCATTTTGGCAGTTTTGGCAGCCCCCGAATAACGTTTTCTGGCCAGGCTGCTGTTAACGCTGCACAGAGCAGATTTATGGGGGCCTAGGACGAAATGGAGCCCCATTTCGAGGCTCCCCCCCCTCGCCCCCACCTACATTTTCTTTTTCTTCAAATCGGTTACGCCATTTTCCGCACTTTTTTGCACTTGCCAAATTTGGACGTAACCAAAATAAGACGCCCCGCTCGGCTCCCAACTTCGTTTAATTTCGGCGAAATCTCAAGCATTCGCTCACTCGCAACAAGTTCCTCTTCAGAGACACTTCTCGCTCTCTTTTCGACACTTTTGCACCCAAAAAGTCCAAAAACACAAGACATGGCGAGCCACGGACCCTCGTACGGACTCAGCGCGGCTTGCGGCGCCAAGGTAGGCCAATTCGTGTCTGAAAAATGCAAAAAGTTTAGTCAAAATATTAGTCGAATTCAGCCAAATTGTGTTTTGTTGACATCCCAACTTAGAATTGTCGATTCTGTATGTGGTGGATATCGTTTGTCGGTTTTACAATCCTCTCAATTTTTTTTTCCTATTTTTTGCTATTTTTTTCTCCTTTTTTGCTCTTTTTTTGCTGTTTCGAAAATGATACAGCCAGTTTCGAGGGCCCTTAAAATCGTTAGCTTTGGACCATTTCCAAATTTTTTTTTGTTTTTCAACCCACGGCTTTATGCCTCGTTTCATCGCCCAATCATAACGGCCTGCAGATCCTCCTTAATGATAATTGGGGCTAAAAATAACCCCAGGAATGAGGGTGTTGTAAAAAGTCCTTTGCCTTTTTTTCTGGTATTTTTTCATCAATTATTTCATCAAAATGCGCGAAATGTCTTTCATAAAAATAAAGACCCATGATCGTTTCGATCGACTTGACTCAAAAAAATCTATAAATTTCGTGCATTTCACCTTTTTTCATCATTTTTATTATGCTATGTTCGTTTGTAAGTGTGTATTATCTGACAATTTCAGAATACAGTTTTAAAAATTCCTGTGTGCACACTGCCAAATTTGCATCAAAATTGCTTTTAACTGACTTAGTCAACAATGTATTTATAAATTTCGTGAATTGCACCTTATTTTTTAATGTTTATTATGTTTTTTATCTGACAGCTTTAGACTTACAGTACGTGTAATACTGTCTAAAAATGCGTGTGTGCACTGCCAAATTTGCATCAAAATTGCTTTTAATTGACTCAACAATCAGAAAATAGCATAAATTTCGTGCATTTTCACCTTATTTTCCCAATTTCAATGAGTTTTTTCTGACAGCTTTAAAATAGTTACAAATTCCTGGGTGCACTCTGCCAAATTTGCGCCTCATAAATTTTCCTTTATGGGAACGTTGGCCTGCAAAAATGTCGTAAAAATGTGATAAAGTCAATTCCATGTTTATTTCAATGGTGCGTCAATTCAATTTGTCTTCACTACCATTTTTTCTGTCAATTTTTAAATCATCGTGTCCTGCAACTAACAGGATGAGAATACCTTTTTCATCAAGTATAATCTGCTTTAATGTTATTTTGCTAAATCCTTGAATACCACTCATGAGAAACTTTTGCCAAATGTGATGAACTCGGGAAATGACAGGAAGGTTTACACATGTAAACCATTTTGTGTTTACACCTTGACTTGATCCGAGTTACATAATTTAGGGATCTGCAGGGTTTTTTTCTTTCCTTCAATTCGTATTGCAGATGTAAGGGGATCACATGCTGTATCTGGTTTTTGCAAGCCCAGACAGACCACATACCACAAGTGATAATTAAGACTTTAAGGCAAACCATGTAAATTCAGATGAAGTACACTCGATACAACAGGGCTGTCTTTAATCCTGGTTACTCACTGAGTTTCGAGTAAATTATTAATTGTCGTGGTTTGTTGCAGTTCTTCATAAATGGCGCTTCCAGAGGAGTAGAATTCTAGGGTCGCAGACTGACGTCACCACCCCCTAATGTCATGAACCCAAGATGGCGGTCAATAAGACACCCAAATGGTGATTTCACTTTGTGAATATAACATTTGTTTGGCTGCTATGTTGGCAAACTGTCATTTGCGAGCTCCTGGCAACTGACAAATGTTGGACATCGTTGCACACCTGTTTCGTATTGTTGTCGTTTTCGTGTTTTTCGATCAAATAACTGAACTTATGAACTTATGTCAGTCTGGCATTCCAAAAAAAGCTAGATCGCTTTACCTGCTGCCAACTTGCAAACTTGCAAACTTGCAAATGCCAGACAAGTGTGCAAGCTCTGGGTATGGGTCTAGCATCAACTGGCCAACGTTAGTGTCCGGTCAGTGTCTTATCGCCGACATTTGTCAGCTTGATGCATTTGTCAGCTTGGTGTTGCAGGTTGTGACGTCAGACCGCCACGCAGCGCCATCTCTGGAGAAACGCCAACAATAAGGGGAAACGAGCAAATTATTTATCCCAATATTTATCCCTATTTAAGAAATACTGGCAGTGGCAAAACTTGCACTCACACAGCTCGTACAACTCATTTGACAGCTAAGGGCAGAGCGAAGGGGCGTTCGAGTATTGTACTCATCTTTGGGGGAGTTGGGTCTTGGGGTCTGAGTTGGGGATGGGAGAGGTGTTGGGGGCAATCATATTTTACTTCATCATTATCTTCTGTTAATAAATTTGGTTGGAGCCCATCATTTATTATCCAGTTTTACTCCAATTTTGTAGAAAAGTTTGGTTTCCAGTGTTACTCCGATTGACGTAAATTTCCCTGACTTTCCCAGCCCACTCCCTGCGTCCTCCTCAGTTCTCTTTCAACTGTTGAACATTTTTGCAACACAAAATCCATTTGTCTAGAACTTGTCGTTGCTCCCCACCTAATCCCGATCTTGAGTTTCCTGTACACTGCGTCATCGCCTGGCATCCCAGTTGGCCTGTTTTACATCTTATGCCCCCCACCCCATCCCCCAGTTTTTTTTGCTCTGCATACAAAAACGAACCGATATTTTCTCTAAATTTGGCCACTGACATAATTGAACGCATATTGCGTGACACACATGCACTTAGCTGAGCCTGTAATATTTACCTTCCCAACTGGGCCCCACACTCTCTCATTCTTCCCCGGTGCTCCTCACCATCACCAACTTCCATCCCGTCCCGTGTCCTGTGACCAACGTCTTCCTAACAACTGCAACAAAAACAACAACAAGTTAACACAAAATGGCCAACTCGGGACCCTCCTACGGACTCAGCGCTGCCATTGCTGGCAAGGTAGGGAAAAAGTCGTTGAAAAACGCTGTTCAAAGACCCCCTGAAAAACCCCATCCTATTTAGAAAAAAAAACCACTACCTGAGGTCGATGAACGTCCGGGAAGGTGCTGGGAATATGTGAAATGGGTGTCGTAACGTCAGGCATTTTGGTGAAATTTAATCTAGAAAAAAGTCAATTCAGTTCAGTATCCTATCAGTAATTAAAAACTAATATCCTCCATCACTTATTGATACCCTGGGTTGATGAAGGGCGTTAATCTAGGGGTTTAATCACATTAGGATGGATCAACATCATTGTTTCATTGAATTTCTTGAAGCTTAAGGTAGTGTTGGAAACCTGGTCCATAAATTATGCTGAAAGATTTTAAAATAATAGACTAGTTTGGCGTTATTATGCGTGCAAATTTCAAGTTCGTTCTATGTCTGACAACTAAGTTAAGTAACAAATTTTTTTTACAAAGTTTAAGAAAGTTAAGAACAAAAATTTAAATAGGAAACTTTGTACATTTTCTTTGCGATTACGGATAACGACTTGTTGTCACTAACGACTGTTGGTGACGTGTCATTTCCTCCACAATTTTGTAAATTCAAGTATTCATTTGACCTATAATATTACTCTATATTTATTCTATGTTTAATATATTTATTAGATTATATTCTATAACTACCCCTCAGTCAGTATCAGTAATCCCATGTGGTTGGATAATGTCTAACCTAGCAGAAAGAGTTACTTGTAATTATTAAAGCCAGAATATACCAAAATTACATGACAGCGACATACATGTACAAGGCCACTCAGTCAGCTACCTATAATTAGATTTACGAACAATCTCAAGAAATAAGCAAAAAGCAAGTTTTTTTGTAAAAATCAGATTGACCATGACGCGAGTGCTTGAAATGATGACTTGAAAACTTACCAACGAATCTGAACGAATTCGTTCAAAAATTAATACAGTATTTACAAATTTTAACGGGAAAAATTTCCGATTAATTTCTTGAAAAAAAAAAACATCCAACCTTTGGCTGAGCCTCAATATGCGTGCCACATTATGAAAAGATTCAAAATTTGGTGTTTCAAAAATTTTGGTGTTTCAAAAAATTTATCAATTTTAAATTTTTTGGTAATACGATGATAGGTGTTGAACTACCTCCATCGAATGGAAAATTAATTCCTTTCCAATTTAAATTCATAATAAAATTCCATAACTGCTCCATTAGTTTGAATGGATGAAACAGTGAATTCATTCAAATTCGTGTCATTAAAACTGCACCATGGCTGGCATCGAAGTAACATAATTTTTGCGGCAGTTCCGATTTGAACTTTGACCCCAATCGGCTCAAACCGTTTCCAGTGGCTGTGTCCATCCTGCAGCATCGCATCTTTCGCTGGTTTACGATGCTTTGCAGGCGCCCCCTGCGGAGTGTTTTACTTCATTTTTGGCCATCTTCCGTCTTCCCATCATGCCTTTCGTGCTGGGTGAAATCCAATACTCGTTACTTAAGAAGGTAATTTCGCGGAGGCGGAATTCGGGAATCTCGCTCAGTTTGGCATCTGTGTTTATGCCCCCGCCTCCGCTCCTACACGATGCTCTGCACAAGAACGAGAAAAAAAAATATGTTAAAAGTGACGAATGATGAGGTGTGCGTAGGAGGATCATGCTCTGGGGAGAGGGATGTGGTGGGGAGGAACTTCCTAATACGGTGCCAACGCCGGGGGCGCTGCTGCATGTGGATGCTGAGAGCGTTTTTATCATCTCCTGTGTTTTTGAAGATGCCAGGCATTTGGGGTGTCGCTCAAAATCGTGGCATTTTCGTTAGCTCTGGCCACCCAGTCAGCGGTCGTGAACCCTGATGGCAGTTTGTCCAACACAGCAACTTTGTTGACACCTTGTAAATGGTTGAGCATCTATTTGCAGAGGAAAGCAGTTGAAGACTCGGATTTCAAACAATGCCTAAAAACAAATGCAAAAGGAGTTAATTCGTGCAACATAATCTATGAATCAAGTCTATTGAATTTCAATTCAAGTCAATTTAATACATCCACAGCCAGCACTTAAGATACGACGTAGTTGGGAGGGGGGAGGGGGGGAATTTGATTTACCTAAGAACAGGAATGTTACATATAAAAGTGATGTATAATAATATAAAGAATATGCCGTGAAAACTAAATGTATAAGTAAAATAAAAATAAACGGAATGAAATGCCACCTAAGTACAATCGACAAAGTCCTAAAAATACTTGCAACCTTTTGAATGTTGTTAGGTTTGGTTGTTACATGATGTTAGACGAGTTAAAAAAATTTATGTTGGCCCTTCAGATCGTTTTGAACTTCAAGTCTTCAATTTGCGATCAGAGATGCAACCAAAACATTGCAAACTGTTTATAGTTGAAGCAAATTGAGGGTGCACCACACCACCTAGAAAATAAGGAAATGTCAGAGAAGTAAAACATAGGAAAAAATTGAAATACAAATTTCCGTCTTCATAAAAATGAGACCTCAGGGAATTTAAATTGTCCTCATAAGTCGAAAATAGGGCTAAAAAGTGGAGGAACCACAGATCACATGATCTCGAGGCCAAGACAGCAAGAAGAGATTAAAAAAGATATTTTGCATTAGAAAATTTCTGGATTGATTTAGCGATGATTGAAGGCTTGTATTTCAAAAGAATCAACAGTCCGGACCCCAAAAAAGACGTCATTTTGGGGCCTTTATTACACGAGCAATTGTTGACTGTGATGCATTGAACTCACAATCACAACTTGTCTTTATATGTTCGGCGCCAAGCACATGATGGAGGGGGAGGGCAAACTCAGTAGACAGTGTATCTGCTTTGCCATCAGACGAACGCCAAAACAATGTCACTTGTCAGTCATTCATCCAAGCTGATGGATCGTGATCACAATTGATTATTCGTTTGTTCAAGTCCCACAACTCCAACACCCATTGCTTCAAAATCCATCACTTTGTCACGGGCCAATCAGCGTGCATCCCTTTATGCAAAAAATGCACACGTGACAGTGAGTTTAAAACCAGTGGTTAGCTAGCACTGCTGCACCCCTGGCATCGGGCGATGGCAGCGCCCCCTCCAGGCTGTCTTTTGGTGTCTTTTAACTCTTTTTTTCACGGTTCGTCACCGCCCAGGTGGAGCAAATTCCGCCCGTCAAGTTGGCTGTGTTGTCAGTTGCTATATATACGCCTCCTGGTCCTCCTGAAATAGTTTTGTTTTTCCAATGAACTTCAGTTTCAATTAAAAGCGAGAAAGCTGAAATAGCGTCAATGGCCCGCGACAGCCGAGGACGATAAAAATAACGATCGAACGCATTGTTTTAACAGTTTCCTGACTCGATTGAAAGCATCCTGTACTAAAGAACTCATTAGTTCAAGATGTTTTAAATGGATAGAAAGCTTCAATTCAAGCTATACCCGTGTATAACAATTCTAAAATGTTATAACAAAAGTAAAAAGGGAAGGCAAATGAAAGTAAAATGGGATTTACAGAATGTGCATGAAAATTGTAACAAACAAGCAAAATACAATGCACATCAGCTTCACATGCCACCCAGCTATTCATATAGCAAATGCAAAAGGGAAGGAAAAATGAAAAAAAAACTGAAATATCCAGAATGTGCAGAAATATAAGCAAATTCAAAAAAGAAGGAAATATGAAAATAAACTGAAATATACCGAATGTGCATGAAAAGTGCAGCAAACAAGCAAAATGCAACATACATGAGAATCGGGAAAAGGCAATGCTACCTACCTTGGTCAAGCAATTCAATTTTTATAAATTCAATATTAATTCAGCTCAAACTCAGTGAATTTATTGTAAGTAAAGAGATGGAATGCGATTAGGTACTGATCGGGGTGAAGTCCTTACCCAAATTTATCACGCAGTTCATCGCTGCCGAATTGAATAGCCCAAATTTGAAGCTTTTTTCAACGTTTGGTCCTTTTTCTGAAAGAAAAATATGTTATCGCCTATAAGACATCTATAGCTTTGTAACACTTTGCACGTTGCCAATCTCGATAAACGCATCAATCACCTCGCGCTTAGTCAATTTGGGCTCTTGACGAACAGTTAATGAACGATTTTATCGACTTTAGACTTTTCAAAACCATTTAAAAGCGTCAACGTTTTCTAAGTATGATGTACGAAAGATTGCCCCTGCTCGAAACCTAGACAGCTAAACCATGAACGCTTCGGTGCTATGTGTGATTGCCCATCTAGGCCTGTTCCCCGTTTCGTTGAAATTCGTTTACCTTTTAAAACTTACTCTTGGTCCTTAGGCGTCCGTTTCAGCGAACAAACTTACTTCTTCATGGATGGTTAATTAACTTAATTACGAACGAAACTCTAGTAATTTCCAAAACGCCCACTTGAGCTTTCTTCTTTGGCTGCCAGAAAAAATTAGAGAAAAACGTATCATTTAACTTGGACATCATGCGTGTCTGGTAACCGTGTAACCAATTTGAGTTTTTCTGTAAGTTCTCATTTTTTAAACGATGTTTCGCCCCACTGAGAAACTTCTTCAGGTTAAACTGATGCAAATTAAACAAAACTATCAATTAAAGTGGCCTTACATTCAAAATTTTGGCGGTTGGTTGGAGGACGTTATGACTTCAAAAATAATCAGTGTAACGTTTCAAGTAACGTCACTTCGATTGTTTTGTATAACTTGCATCAGGTTAAACTGAAGAAGTCCATGGAGGGGCAAACGTTGTTTAGAAAATTAGAAGTGGCATTATGTCTGCAATTTTTTGTGGCATAGTAAATGCGATTTCTAAGAAGTGTGGCTAAATATGTCTATATAGTCACTTGGAAATTGTTGGAATGACTCCACGGATTTAAAAACTGGTGGGCAAAACGCATGGATTCAAGATTCAGCAAAACACTTTGCTTAATTGACCTGGACAACAGACACATGTCGGGCAAATAAATAGGTCACCCGAATATTAACATTTTTTTGGCGATTTTTGGCATCCTTGCGGGGAAAACCAGCGTGATGCGAAAAAATCCCAACTTCGGTGTGAAAAACGGACCAAACTTGGAGTTGGAGCGTCTTCAGGCCTAAGGTGCGAACGGGGCGCCTTTACCTTTAATAGCATCAACTTGTAGGTGATGAGTTTTTCGTCGCATTTTCGGGGGCCAGGGATTTCTTGGCAGAAGCCGGCAAGAAATTCACCAAAAATTCCTGGAGAGGGAAGCGTGCAATGATAAGGTGAAATAATTCGGCGCAACCCACACGGCTGTAACCTTGCGTATTATGGCCTCTCCCACTGCCTAGGCCCCCCTCCTCCCCCCAAAAAAGCCGAAAAGGTGAAGTCACGTTTCCATAAATAGGCGTCCATCCGCAGCAGCCGCAAGGAGGCTATTTTTAAGGAGCTCCTTTCGATTTTCGGGATCCTTTTTATCTGAGCCCGCAGTCGTCCCAGCTCTCCCATTAGCCTCCAGCCGTCCGTCCGCGCCGGAAACGCACCGCAGCATCCTAGTTGTGCTAACGAACGATTTTTTGAGCATTTTTCGCTTCATTCCTTAACTACTAATAGACTCGATCCACGCTTTCCTGTCTCTCTCTCACTCACCTCCGAACCGTCACTGCCAGCCTCACTCTCGGGCGAGGGACTCTATTGCATTTACTCATTTTTCCGAATCATCCCACTTTTTTAAAACAATCTGTGATGGCTAACCGTGGACCAGCCTATGGCCTCAGCGCTCAAATTGCTAGGAAGGTAGGAACATCATAATTAGTCACTCGGACGCTATGCCTGTCTTGAAATATCGCTCGCTGTACTAATGCGCCTTGAATATGAAAACTAACGGTTAACTCTAAGGCTGGACTTGAGACGCGATCTGCTAATTTCACGGCGGTGACCCCCCCGTGACCTTCGCAGATGGAAAATGGCGCCTCACCTGTTGCATGACGGGTAGCTTCCAACATGGCCGCCACATCTGCCTTTCCGGAATCAAATCGCTTCTACCTATTTCGTGCATGGCTCGGTTGTTACGCTAGGAGAGCTTGGAATTTCCGATAAACTACGCAAGTTTCACCAGAACTTGCTGTTTTATCTCTCGTCTCAACTGTGGTTATACCGAGCCTGAGCCTAAACTAGGCTCTTCTTTTCTGATTTCTGACGTGACATCGCCCAGCTTCTTTCATGACTCCGTTATAACGGCAGTATTTCTAGAAAAAAGAAAAAAGAAGAAAACTTTCTGAAAATGATTCGCGGCAAACTTTTGTCACCGAGTCGCTTTCACAACTTAATTAAACTGAGGATGTAAATGATGAACACCTGAGAAATCATGGCCACAAAACTTTCGAATGGAACGCGGCTATTTGGAACGTGAAACCGTTTGGAATAACCGCCACGCGACTTGACGTCACTACCGGTTGGGCTCTCAGCGCCCCCTGGCGGCCAACTGGCGAACGTTATTTCGAATTGATGCTATCTTCTTCGTAACATTTACATCTTCAAATTTTATTCTAGTTTTTATCGAAACTTTTATCATCTAAAGTTTATCAAATCAGAAATTAACGCCGACCCGAGCGAAACTTAAATACAGCCTATGGAGAGTATCATAATTGAAGAATCCTGAAAATTTTAATCTCATATGATCCATTGTCAATTCAGTTTCTATTGAGATAAAAAAACGGCGATATTAAGACCTTGCTCGTCAGCAGTCGTAAGCAACGTTTACAGTTTGAAATTTCGCTGAAAAATTGCCTGTTGCACAAACAGGAAGACTCAAAATGGGCGTTTCGTTGAATTTAAAAAATCAAATTAACTAAAACTTGAAGTAATTATTTATTTGGAGATAGCAATTTTGCGAAATTAAGATTTGCTCGTCGACCAAGTCATAACTTATATATAAATTCAATTTTTTTTCTGAAAAGCTTTCTGGAGCTTTGAACTCAATTATCTAATCCTGCAAACATATAAGTGTGTTATCGTGAGTGAACTGCATGATTTGGTCGAAAACGTTGCTGTTACCTTCGGTTTGTTTTTAAATTGATTGAAAATGTAACTGAATTTTTTTTTTAAATATGAGGCTAATCTGGGGCAGTAATGATTTCCTTTAAAAACTTAAAAATGATTATACAAATTTTGCAAAGACGAGTTTCCCAAAATTCGTTCCAAAATGTAATTCAACAAAATCGTCCTCTTTTATTTAATTTTGTTATAATTCAGTTTTGTTCAATTTAGAATAACTTATTACCTGCATTTTATCAGGTAAATATAGGACCAAATGGAATATTTAAAAATATATGAAGGAGATGTCTTTTGAAACAACAGTTGTATGGTGTGCCATCACTTTAGAAAATAAATCGTAGATGTACCTACTTCGAATATAGACTAGGCGATAGATTCTGCGTAGTTGACAGCACTCGTGGCTGACCCCATGACCCCGGTAGTGCGCATTTTCCGCTGGCGTAATACCGTGGCAGCCAAATGGTGGAGAGGACATTTTAGAGGCGCTTGGATCAAGTTCAAAATCCTTCTTCCACTCGTGTATCTTCGTGACATGCCAAAAAGTGGAGTTTGTTGGCGGTTACGGGATGCTTAAGGTGACCTTTAGACGCCTTCTTATGTCGTCTGGAGCATCACTCGTCTACCATTTGGGCTTTTTTCCACCGTGGTCTTATTACGTTTATAGCCCTCACTACGAAACCCTGGAATTGAATTTCAGAGTCAGTGTTAAAGTTGTTGTTAAAACAAAAAGGAATGAAGAACAGATGTTCCTCCATTTTTATATCGTCTATTTCAGGGCCCATGCTGTCGGGCTAGTTTATTGCCGAAAACTAAAGCTGAACTCACCCTGTCAGAGAAGCTGGTATCCAGCCTGAATCTGAAAGAAATGAATGAATTGTCGAAATTAGGAGGGCGCAAAATATTGCTTATTTCAACGCAAAATATTATTAACGACCTGCATGATGCTTAATGAGGCTAATGGTATACGGCATTTATTTTTGGGACTCATTGTTTATGGAAATTGCCTTGATCCATCGTGCAGCAGCTGGCTCAAGATGTCCTATAATTAATGGCGTAGTATAATTTTAGCCAGTCAGTTTATTTATTTTTGAGATTTAGGCAACGTTAATTTGGGCTTGTTTTTTTTTTAATTTCGTCACCTTCGTTCGTCTAAAACAGGCAAACTTTAGTACGCCAGCCTGTCTGTTTCGAGCATTTCAGCTTAGAAAGAAGATTGGCCTGTATCCCATTAATTCTTTGCTGAAAAACGTATTTTGGAGACACCCCTGTAATTTCTTTAGCTCGATTGCTGGCTACATCCACAGTACCCAAGTACTGATTCTGCAATGATCTCACTGATGCGAAGTGATGTCCTCACTTGTCCTCATGACGAATAACGAAAAAATATCAAATAGCAAACTGGGTTATTAAAAAATTATTTATAGTTACCATGGCGATCTAAGTCACAAGAGTAACGACACACCCATTGCCAACGCAGGGCTAAATTTACATTTTCTGCGTTCTCTGGCACTCGATAGGTCGAAGACTTTCGACTTTTTAAAGTTTGGACATTTAAACAGGGCGCGTTAATTATAACTCTGTACCTTAATTATAATCCAACTGGAATTTCATTTAATTATCAAATTTGGGGAAAAAAAGAATGCGGAAATGCGGAAGTCGTTGTCACGCGATGATATTCCATTTTTTCACGTGATCTCGTTCCAATTTTGAACGCACGAGATTTTCCATCCAAGATGGCCGCTCGGATGAGTGTGAGATATGAAAACGAAATATTTTTCACCGAAGAAAGGGACGAACAGCATACGGATAGCTCAAAATAACACGCTGTCGAGGTTTATAAGAGCGGAATATACATGTAAATTTAATTTCTCTTCTGGCCACCTGCACGCATCTAATCTACATACATGTATATTCCATCAATTCCTTATGTCTCAGTCATATACAACAACACTATGCTGTATATACAGTTGTGCTGTATATGACTGAGGCCTAAGGAATTGATTGAATTAATCGTTTATAATAATAACCAGTCAAGTTGGTGAGTTTTGATAATGTTAATTTATGTATACATGGTATCATGTACCATGTATACGAGGGCTATGACGTGGTGCTGACGTCATGAGCGCACGTGCCGCCGCTCCACAATTTGGAACGTCGCCTTCCATTTTCCAAAATGGCGGCGTGTGGACCATCAGCAAAAACGTTAATTTTCGGTTATTTGCTCCGTTTCAACGACGAAAAACAGCACTCGAGGTCAGCGACTGTCTCGGCATATTAGTTTCGAACGGCACTGGCGTTTCCCCGGCGTTTTTAAAAGCTTTCCCTCATTGCTTCGGCGCTCCCAGTGTTTGCTCGCCATCGCTGCAAAATGGCTGCTGGAAAATGAAAAATGATCGCCTAAAAACTGAGCTGGAGCGTATCGCTTTCACGGGAGCCCAAATAAGGTCAGTTGTTTTCTTGGCTGCCTGGTGAGATCACCGGCACGGAGAGATCGGGGGAAAGGAAGGAGCGCAGCATCGCTTTTTAACAGCCATTCTGGAATTTTTGTGATTTTTTTTCACCACTTTTTTTCCCTAGCTTATTCGGATGAAAATAACTCTCTGGGTTTAACTCCGAAATCGCCGTTTTCTGTTTTTGCGCGGTGCACCTGACGTCGAGCCAACTTTCGCCACCCCTGAACGCCACTTTCAACCCACCAGCTTTTTGCAAGATTTCCACCAATTTTTTGGTCAGTTTTTTCATCCGCATGCATGTGCACCTTCCTACACCTACAATTGCGGAGCTGAAAAAGCCTACAGTTGAAAAGGCACCGACTGGATCTTTAATCATCTTTTGACGAGTTGCAGCCGTTTCTCTGGGTCTATTTTAGGCTCGTCCTCGCCGATTACTGCACGCCCCCAATGACCAAATGGGGCGTCACTAATTTGCGCTTGTTAAACGAGGAAAGATGCCGCATTTTTTTAGCCCCGTCAAAAAATCCCACAAAAATTGCCCCACTTTGCGACGACGATTTCACGTTTTTTTCCTAAAACGCGTGATGAAAGTTTTGCTGCGAATTCCATCCTTCTCGTCCTAGTTGTGTAAGCAGAGCGCAGCTGGGAACTTTCTATCTGTTTATTTAAAAGGAGATTTTAACGTTCAGTTGTCTCCGACGCTACATTTGTCCCTGGTGGTGGTTCAACGTCAATATTTATCCCGTTTTTTTCACTTTCCTGGTAGGATAGACACCTTGAAAAGCTACCATACCCCTAGATGGAAAATCAGCCATCGTTGCCTTATTGGGGATTTTGATGAGGATTTCTAGGGTAGTTTAAAGTTTCCATAAGTGGAGAAGATGATTAATGTAATAATAATAACAAATATCTATTCCAGCAGGAATAGGGTACTACATCGACACTCATATTGATCCAGTGATTAAAAACTGAACAATTCCTGAGTTGAGTCGTCTGCAAAATGAGTGAAAAGAAACATGGTTATCTCAGGTTGTTACCCAATTCACAGTGTTGAAAAATCGCGACGTTTCGACTAAATAGAGTCGTCTTCAGACGCTGGTACAGTAATATTGATTAACGCAATATCACTGCAAATTGACATGAATCGAAAATTTCAAAAGTAAATGTATTTTCCATTATCCCAAACAAAGGAACACGTGTTACGCATAACAGCTGGCAGGGTGCTGGGCCCGAAGTTAAATTTTTCGCCATAAACTATGACAAAAGCAAGCTCGTAATCTGGCAGTGATTGCCTGAGATCAAGGCTCAGCTACATCAGAAATTACAAGTTTAGGTTAATTTTGACTAGGCATGTTAAGCACAAAAAGTCACGAAATAATCGAATTCAAAAGTAAAAAACCCTATAGGTTAGTTTTGATTAGGTGACATGTCAACAAATTTAAAACTGGATAAATTTCTGCAGCTAGGAGAGTGAAATTTGTAGAAATGCCACTTAACTAATATGATTGTACAAGTGTCTGAAGACACTCATGTCGTACCACTTTTACCCAATTGTGAGCAATTTACCCAGGTTTTGATGCATATAGTATGCTAAAATAACACGAGTTATTGCTCGTAAATTGGCGGTAAACGACTCTGGATTGCTTTAAAAGCTTTAAAAAACCTCCCTAGGCTCAATTTGCCTTATCTGGACTGATAAAATGGTACTCTTTCAAAACTTGATTTTAAGCTGCTTAATGGATGTCAATGTAAACATCTGAAAGCGTTAGCCTCGAGTGGACGAATCTGTGCACGCTGTAGGGTGTCACCTTAATAGTGCATTTGTTTATATTTTAATTTTTTGTGTGATTTCAGATCGCCGGCAAGCGCGATCCCACAGCTGAGCGCGAAGTTCTTGAATGGATCGAAGCCGTGACCGGCGAACGACTCCCGAATCTTCCCTACGAAGAAGTTCTTCGCGATGGTATCGTCTTGTGCAAGTGCGTATCACCACGACCTTTGACCCCTTCCCCCCGCCCCAGCTGAGGCTCATCGTTGTCGCGTTTTCCTTTTTCAGACTGATCAACCAGCTGATTCCCGGCTACGTCACGAAGGTCAACACTTCCGGCGGCCAGTTCAAATTGATGGAGAACATCAACAAATTCCAAGAGGGTTGCAAGAAGTACGGAGTCCCCGAAATCGACGTCTTCCAGACCGTGGATTTGTGGGAGAAGAGGAACATCCCCCAGGTCACGCAGTGCATCTTCGCCTTGGGCAGAACGGTGAGTCTGGGGGTCGAAGGGTCAAGTGAGAACCACCCTCATCCCATCCCTGTGTAGGGATTTGGCCTTTCAGGTATTGTGCCCCCATAAACCACACGCCACCACCACCATCTATGTAGGGAAGTAGGATCTCAAGATCGTTCCCTGCATGAAGGACTCCCAAAAATGCAAAAGAAATTATTTTGTTAAGCATTGAAACATAATTAAAAAGGCTGTTTTGCATGCTGGCCGCCATATTTAAAAAATAATACATATAAAAAATGTTTTCATATAAATATAAATAATAAAAAATATATATAAATAAAGCAGGCTTTCCCTCACAGCTAGTAAGCTGGCAGTGATTGCTTGACAGCAGCAGCTAAATCAGAAATTACATTTTTAGCTTGTTTTATGTATGTTAGTCTTTGATTAGGCATTAGGTCAGGTTAGGCTCAAAAAAATATAATGGCACATGAATTCAGTTAAAAAATGAAGGTTGGTTTAGATACGTTTTGATCGATTATAGCTTACAAGATTATAAAAAGTTGACAATTTTTCTGAAAAAATTTCTGAAGCTAGGGCAGGTGTCATTCATGCATGTGATGGCATGCGATGTATTTTAGCCATACTTAAAAAAAAAAGTTCATCATTGGCCAATTTTTTAAATGTTAATGTTTGAAAATCAGTACGACAAATGTTGGTTGTTCATGTCTCCCCTCCTCCTGTCATCATTTGTCTAACATGATACTTGAAAGATTGCAAATCTTGCAGAAGGTAATAACTGTGCTTAAAATCAAAATCTAATTTCTGTTGTTGGATTTCAGGCCCAGATCCACCCCGAATGGCGCGGCCCAATCCTGGGCCCCAAACTGTCTGACGAAAACAGACGTCAGTTCACGGATGAGCAACTGCGTGCCGGCGAGGGCGTCATCAACCTGCAGTATGGCACCAACAAGGGCGCCAACCAGAGTGGCCAGAACTTCGGCAACACAAGACACATGTAAACGCAACCCATTCGCTCATTCAAAAATGCCAAACGATCCCCCAACACGTACCCCTTCAACTACAGCTATTATCACTATTACTATTATCGTTAATTTACTTTAATCGTCGTTTCGACTCTTGACGCAGACCGGGATACCTTAAAAATCGTTTTGTTTTTCATTTTTTTCTCCGTTTCTCAGCCATTTTTGTTGGTCCCCCCAACCGCTTCGGAGCAACACGCTCCTCGCAGCCTCTTTAATTTCACTTTTTTGGCTTTTATAATAATGTACTGTTTGCGATTGACGCCACGTAGTGGGAATATTGGGAAGGAGTATTAAAGATATTCTATTTACAACGGGAATCGAAATTCGCAATTTATTTTTTTGTTTTCGTCCTTGTTTATATTTGCCAACAATATACTGTAAGCAATGAGGACAAGCAGTCCATCGACTGTTCGTGGCTTCTGTTTCATCGACATGAAATGTGGTAAGTAACATTAGAAGCAACCGTAAGTACCTTTTGGACATTTCATTGTATACATGTACGTTTCCAAAATTTCATCATTTAACAACAGCCGTTTTATAATTAACGCAGCGCCGTGATAATGGATTGATTATACCTCCTATCACATGGTATTTGCATACTGATTGCAGGTTACGAGAACATTACATGGCAGCCAAGGAAAGACCAAACTGAGCTCCACCCAATCGGAGAGATGCAGCTTATAGATTCGGCTTTCCAGTCACACACACGGTGCATGTGACATCGTGCATGATTAGCAAAAACGACCCGGCAAGAGTAGTCGAGACGTTCATATGGATAAGCATTAAGTTGTGAGACTTGATTTGCAACACCTGACATTTTGCAACAAAATCAGGTCTCACATAAGTCATAAAAAATGTGAAAATTGGTTTTATAGCAAGCAAATCGCTAGATAGAATAGTTTAGTTTCTACAGCTGTCAAAAGATGGTGATTGCATTTAGGTGCAAAGACTGGCACAGAGAAGACGGTAAGTCCACAGATCATAATGGAGGCGTCATGTCACATGTTAAGTGTCGATACTAGTGTCATGACACCAAAGAAGCTGAAATACGTAAACTGTATACCTTGAGTTTTGAAAACCATGAGTTTATCTTTTTGTACATGTACTTCTTTTTGGAGTCATTTAAGGCCCATTGAAAGTGCGTTGTAACTTTGGGGACACCCTGCATAAAATTACCAAATGCAATTTCTCCTATCCTGATCAAAATATTAAAATAATTTTTTTGTAAACATTAAGAGGGACTCGCGTTTCTTGTGATGTGCTCTTGACAACTTATGGAAATGTATATGATATTAATAAAAACGATAATTCTACGTTTGACCTCTTATTTTGCTTTATGGGCGATAGATGGCAACACCTGCCATCTGAATGGGAATAAAAGAGATTTACTGTCGTTGGCAAAATAATGAATATCAGGAAAAATTCTAACAAAGAAATATCTTTTCATTTTACATAGAGCAGGAACTTACTATCAATATAAACTTTGAATCTGTCAAAAATTATCAAAACTCAATTGCAAAAAAATCACTTTCAATGAGGAGCCTAAACATAGCAAAAGAAGAGTGGGGAACTCATGTATGAACACGTGTAGCACATGTAAAATGCACGTTACTGGAGCTTGATAGTGGGAAACGAGTTTTGTATATTTGCGGTCAACCTTTTTCAAAAGGCCTAGAAACTGTTTTTTGCCTGCCCTCTAAAATTTGGTTTTTGTGACTTACATGTCAGTCAACCATGTCAACGCCTCAGTTGCAAATATGCACGATTGCATCCTATTTGAATTTCCTACTTTTATTCTTTCCTTGGCCGGCCTATAGTTGTTCCGCTTCGTAATTCCCGCCATTTTCAAAGCCGCAGGAGCGCGACGGGTGGCGCCCCCTGGCGGCCGCCGCCGCAGCCTATTTATGCTCGAGGCTCGTTTGGCCAGTTTCCATTCGTCGCCTGCTCTTCCAAGATGGCGTTGTGTGCCTCGTTTCGCTCGTTCGGACTCCGTACTTTGGTCCGTCAGGCGTCCGCCGCCCTCGCCAATTCCCCCGGCGGACGTCCTAAGTGGACGCGGGGCTGCTCGGCCTCCGCCCTGCCCGACGAGGACAAACAGGCGTAAGTCGAACACTCTCGTTTCCGCGCTCGGACACACGGCGCGCTGCATGCCGGACGACGGTAGAGGTCGCTGGGGACGAAAACTAGCGCAAATTCCCGGGATTATTGAAAAAAAAATTTTTAAATTTTAACTAAAAACCTAAAATTCAACTCGAAATTAAGTGCATCACTGGTCAGCTAGACAATTTAAAAACGGCTATGGAAACAACCGCTGAAACGGCCAAAAACGCGTGCATTTTTCGTGTGGGGGGCGTTCGAGTATTATCGACACGACGGAAAGGAGGCCCTGTTCAATCAAAAAATGACTGATCTCGGTAACACACGCAAACATGTTCTCAAAAACGAATTTTTCGCCTAAAGTTTAATGTTAAAGCATGGCGGTTCAATATTTACTCGGCTGTTACCTTCCCTATCAATATTCGTCGTGAGTTCATTAAAAATTCATGTAAGTGTCATCGACCCCCCTCCTCCAGAAGGCCGTGGGGGCGTTTAAATATTGGCATCAGATCGGATGAAAGTGTTTTTCAGGTTTTTCCGACGCCCTCAACATATCTCATCATGCATCATATGCTTTTATATACTTTGAAAACCTTTTAAATGCTTTCAAAAACGCTCATATACTTTTTAAAAACTTTCTTATAGCCTACTTTTAACTACTTTCATATACTTTGTAATAATATTTTACTATACTTATCATATACTTTTGAAGATTTTACCATACTTTTCATAGACTTTAAAAACCTTTCAAATGCTTTTAAAAACGTTCATATACTTCTTTTAAAAATTTCGTATTGCCTACTTTTAAATACTTCCATATACTTTTAGTTGCATTCATATGCTGTTATACACATGTATTTTCATACATACTTTTAAACACGTTCATACACTTAATTAGTTCCATATAATGTTACATACATGTATACTTCCATGTAATGTCAAATATACTTTCATATAATGTGAAATACTTTCGTATAATTTCAAATACTTTCGTATGCTTTTAAAAACTTTCACCAATTTAAAAAATGATTGTCCATCATGAAGAACGAGGTCACTGCAAAGGTCACTGCAGAGGTCGCTGCAGAGGTCACTGTGCTTTCGTGCAGTCATAAATTCTGCCGTTTACAAGAAATAAAGATGACAAAAATGCCAAACCTAACCCAAAAAAGCCACCTTGGACTGACCTTCCTTCATGAATATACAGTTTCTGAATTTACGGCTTTTGCTGGACGACTCGTTCTTCATGTTCCCCATGGTGGACATCACATTTTTTCTTCTTTTTTTTTTGATCTTGACATATTGTTTGCATCACATTCTAACTTGACATATTTCGCAAGCCGGCCACTGGGTAGTAAACATCGTACACGACGCCGAGGGTCAAATGTCACCGAGCATTCGAGGCTCCACTAACCGACACAAAGACTAACCAAAGTTTTTCTGTTTTCTACAGGGTGAGTGTCACGTTCGTGACGCGGAACGGCCACAGTCTGCACGCTCGGGGCAAGGAAGGGGACACCTTGTTGGACGTGCACAACAACAACGTTTTGGACATACAGGGATATGGTACGAAAATGGAAGCCATTTTGTTGTGGGAGACTCAACTCGTAATGGGTTTTGCAGTCGTTATTAAATTACATGTGTATTGTGCTATTTGGAGGGGTTCAGCAAACTGGTTTTTCCCCAAATTACATAATTCATCTATTTTTTTCTGGAA
>JAQFYZ010001869.1:0-20205 GCA_034695085.1 Cylindroiulus punctatus
TGTCAGAATGTTACATGAACATCTATTTACATGTATGCAAAAAAGAAAATGCAAACAATTTACCAATTATTGGCAAAGGGGAAAAACGTCAAAATCCATTGACAAAAAAGTATTGGCACACTTCAACATCTCACAATCTGGTGGCACAAAACAACATTTTCAAAATTAATACTTTGTATTAAGTCCTTTGGCCTTAAGCCAGGCGACGTGGCATGGATTCGACTAATTTTGCAGTGATATCATTACCCATCGCTGTCCATGTTTGCTGGAGCACTTGTTTTAGGCGAGTTTTGCTGGTAATGTTTATTTTTCAAATATCTTTATCCAAATAATACCACAAATATTCGATTGGGTTGAGGTCAGGTGATTGTGGAGGAGTAATGAGCCTCCTTCGTGCATTATACAGCAGCCATTCCTTGGTTAGCCCTGCAGTATGTTTGGGGTCATTATCAGAAGCAGAAGGTGTCCTCAAGGCCCAATTTTGTTGCACTATTCAATAAATTACGGCGCAACACAAAAAGCACAGCAAAATTGCGGATATTTTCTTCTTCGCACTGTGGCGCCGCCTGGCGGACAAATATTGAAAGTAATTAAGCTTAGCTTGTTACCGCAAAAACGCTCGATTATTTAGTAGTGATATGTCATTTTTATTGGGTGTGCCAATACTTTTTTGCCCACTGTATAAGTCGTACATGTATGTAAAAAATTGCATGCCATCAGCCGTTGGAATTCTCTTCCAAAGGATAGCCTTAAGCTAAGAGAAATTCATTTCGACAATGAAGGAATTGGTGTCTGCCACAACATGGTGGTACCCTTTGAACTTAACTTGGGTTAATGGACTAGACCTGTTGAAACACCACGTGTTTCAGGGTGCACGTGGTCTATGGGGCCAAAAAGGGGGGGGGGGGTTCAAAAAGGGACAAAAACAGAACACCTTCCTTGGACCGCGAGACAGAGATGGAAGTCTCCGTCTGTCGTCGTCCAAATTTGAAAGACAAATTTGGAAGCCCCCCGACCACTTCTAAAACCCTAACTGTATCCCATAGCTAACAAGACCCCCCTATCACATGGTATTATAAATACTGACAGTAGGGTACTGAGTTGAATTGAATTGAATGTCACCCTGGTCCGCACAACATTAAAAAAATGTTATTGAGGAGTATTTGGGTTTCCAAGCCAAAGAATCACCCTGGATCTTGTTTGCTCGAACACATACTGCAAGAATAACGATTGAAGTCGACCTGCTTCCTCAGATTTTCCATCGGATGATCCGACCGTTTCTGAGTTAAAAGCCGCGCATTAGCCGGGTGCTTTCAGCGCGATTTTCGCTGGTTCACTGACGGTTGGTTCCGTGGAAACAGTTTGCCGAGCCATGAGCGGATATTTTAAGTGGAAATGCTCGACGCGACGTAAAACTAAAGTGAAATTTATGAGCGCGAGCTCCATGGGCATATCTACCTAGTTAAAAGAGCAGCTTTTAGAATAAATCTTAACAGCGCGTCGCGTGCACCAAATCCCCCCATGATAAACTGCTATAGCCTTTCACGATGTCGATGTGTTTTTTTCCATTCCCTATGACTTAAGATCCTCCGATCACCTCTTTGCACGGCAAACCGGAAAAGGAGTTGGAAGAGAACGAAGACTCGTTGAAGATGCGCTGCTCGGCCGACGCTAATCCCCCGGCTTACGTCACTTGGAAGAAAAACGGCCGCGATCAACAATTTACGGACAAAATTGAATTCTCTCCCTTGAAACGAACCCATTCGGGGATTTACATGTGCGAAGCCCGCAATCCACTCGGACAGAGCGTCACGCAGACCGTCACTATCGACGTTAAGTGTAAGTACTTGCTCCTTTCTTTTATTCTCACCTACCCCTTCCACGAGACGTACATCAGGAATGAGCTACTTGCTGGATGGCAAGATTGATAGTGCAACTGCCATTCCAAATTGGGGGAAAATTCGGTTAGTTTTTCTGGGTTGTTCAATGGTTTTAGCATCATCAGTAGTCCAAATGATGACGAACGAGGGGGTCAACCAAATTTTTTGTTAAAGAAAATTAAGGGCTGGTCCATTAAGGGAACTACCTGTTATGTTAGGGTAGGGTAGGTTAGGTTAGGTTAGGTTTGGTTAGGTTTTTGAGCATTTATACCTACCCTAACCTTACCTAACATAACCTATCCTAACCAAACCTAACCTAACCTAACCTAACCTACCCTAACATAATATGTAGTTCCCTTAATGGACAAGTACCGAAAAATTTTATAAAAATTCATCGTTTGTTATACAGTTTTGCGAGAGTAACAGACACCGAGAGAACAAGATTTTGTGCTGAAACAGTATTTGAACGTTCCCAAATCATAAATTTTTCGTGCACGGATGACAGTAAATGCATGCTCAGCTATACTCGTCTCGCCAAAAGAACGAAAAATTTTCCAGCCAATCAGAGAGATTCAGCTTATCGACGTACTGTTTCAGGAGTTTCAGCGGTAATTCCAAACTTACCCATTCCAAATTGGGGGAAAATTCGGTTAGTTTTTATTGGTTGTTCAATGGTTTTATCATCAGTAGGGCAAATGATGACAAAGGAGGGGGGTGAACAATATTTTTTTTAAGAAAATTTTTATAAAAATTCATCGTTTGTTATACAGTTTTGCGGGAGTAACAGACACCGAGTGAACAAGATTTTATGCTGAAACAATATTTGAACGTTCCCAAATCAGAAATTTTCCGTGCACGGATGACAGTAAATGCATGCTCAGCTATACTCGTCTCGCCAAAAGAACGAAAATCTTTCCAGCCAATCAGAGAGATTCGGCTTATCGACGTACTGTTTCAAGAGTTTCAGCGGTAAGAGGAAAATGGCTGCCATGCTTGATATTATATTACTGGATGGACGAATCGCAAACAGGAAATCGCATCCTATTGGTCTGAACGACGCCATTTTTTCGTTCTTTTGCTGGGACAACTATAGGTGTTATCCATCGCTCTACCTGTACATTGATCGTGGCATAGCTTCGAAAATAAGCAGTGTTGCTCAAACGGATCTATTTTATCATAGATGGCGCTGACGGTGGCGCCATACGACTTGGCCCACTCATTTCAGTAGTTAGAAAGAAAAGACAAAAAGTGACATTTATGCTTTTTGAACCATACTTGAGCAACGAGAAAGACTCCAAAACCTGTTTCTGCCCAATCAGATCAGCGCAAATCGATACTTGAGTCATTGCTCGTGCTCCTAGACTATAGTCGTTTCGCCAAAAGAACGAAAAAATGGCGTCGTTCAGACCAATAGGATGCAATTTCCTGTTTGCGATTCGTCCATCCTGTAATACAATATCGAGCATGGCAACCATTTTCCTCCTACCGCTGAAACTCCAGAAACAGTACGTCGATAAGGCGAATCTCTCTGATTGGTTGGAAAAATTTTCGTTCTTTTGGCGAGACTACTATAGTCCGTGGTACGGGCTTCACAGTCTGGACATAAAATTGGTGAAGATTTTCGTTTCGTTTACGGTCCGTCACAAGTGGGTGCACTTAATTGCGCTCGCCGTTTTACAGGGCGATCCAAGTCCTTTCTCCAAAGACGATTTTGGCATTCATTCGGGACAAATAAAGCCAGTTTAATGGATGCAGAAATCGCATCGGAGGCAAGCTTTACTGGCCAAAAACCATGAATATTCCAGTTGGGGCACTCAACGGTCATCCAGACTGTTCTGAAGAGCGATTTCGCTGTAAGTGAAAGCCTCTGGATGGAATAAAAAGGGAATTGAACCACTTTGCACACTGATTCTGTTGAACGATTAACTAAAACCCCCAATGCCGTAAACGGGTTGGTGGCCAGATCGCGCTTTACAAAGTGCCGGGCATTAATGAAATTGTGGGGGTCAATGGTTAACTGCACTAAATGGAAAGAAAACTTCAAAGTTCCAGGAAATAAGACGAACTGATATACATGTACGCTTGTCTTGCAGGGTCTTGGAAGGCGACAAACTGTCACAAAAATCTTTAAAACCCTGACACATTTCAACTTATGCGTGTAACTGTCATTGCAGACCCACCTAAAATCAGGAGTGTCACTCCACCTCGTGTTAACGTGGTTTTATCAAATCGGACAACGTTATCGTGCTCGGCCGAAGGAAATCCAGAACCGAAATACCATTGGCTGCACAGCATGAGTGGCAATCCAGATTCAGCGCTGATGGTCAGGCAAGGAGCTACGTTGGTGCTGACCAACACAACTTACGACAATCAAGGAAAATACGTGTGTGTAGCATCCAATGTCATCAATGAAAAAGAACGATCCGAGCAATCCAAGGAAGTCACCATAGAAGTTTACGGTAGGTCAAACCCTAATTCATATACTTCTATTGTATTTCAATTACTGAGCTCAGATGACCCTCCGAAAAGACGTTTTTTTAAATTTTGAAAAAAAATTGGCTCTCAAAAAACTCCATAGTCATCGATGTCATCAACGATTGTGATTATTGGTTATTCTTCAAGAATCCTTCGGTTCTGACAATCTGAAGTTGCAAAGCAATGCAAAACCTGTGACAAGACAGGCGGTGCATCTACAGAGTGATCATAAAGTCACCACAGAAGTAGTAAAATTAATGTGTTAAACCTGTTAAACAGTTAAAAGGACCACATGTTGGAAAAAGATGAAACTAAAGTTTCTAATGCAGCTGCCATTTTTGATTTGGATCACAGCGCCGCCTGATGGCGCTCCCTGTGAACCAAATTCATGAAATGAAAACTTGGGACTTTTTGCAAAAAATGTGCATATTTGTAATTAAGGTAAGATTTTATGGTTGGACTTCATGATCATCAAGTATTTCAACAGATGCTTTTTGTTCAAGTTTGTTGATTCATAGTACGGTATACATGTACAAAGCATAAATATTTCCAATTATAAATGACTCTCGTGAGTTCTTATACTGTGAGCCGTTTCATTTGTAGTGGCCTAGATGCAGTACACGCTCTCGTGTCATACAGCCACTATGTATGCAAATGTTTTTTCTTAAAACAAAAAGTCAGAACCACGCATTTCCGAAACACTACTTCAGCACCACTAAGCTACATTTAAAGATTTCCAAACCGCAAAAAAATGCCAAAAAAAAGTTTCTACGTGTGCGAGACGAATTAATTCCCACGCCACTAGCAAATCCATTAGCTGGCAGAAAAGAAGTCATTTCACTACTTCAATGCAGTAATGTTGCTCAATGCATTGAATGCCAAATCAGGATCCGCAAAAGGAGCGATGCCATCGCTCAACTGCTCAACAGGCCCTTCTTCTGAAGCTTGAGTACCTTATTTGCGTGCTCGTGTATTTTACATGGATAATGTTCCGAATGGCGGCGACCTCTTTGTTGGGGCCGTAAGTGAGAAATGGAAACGACGAAAAGAGAAGAGAAAAATGCAACAGCTTTATATACGGGATTTGGGAAGGAAATCTGTTATTTAAACGAAGGCCAAGAATATGGAAATCACTTTCTTGGCGTCGCAACGTTACACCAAATCCACTTGAGCGAGATTTCCTCTTTGAAATTCCTCGGACATAATCGATGCCAAAAGGATTTTCCTCACGAAAAATGCACTTTTCCTTCCATTTCACTGCTGCGGTGTAATGAGACCCAGTCGAGGACATCGACTCTGGAGAATTCAACATTCACCAAGCAGCCTCGCTACACTGCATGGTTCAAAAATCCCGATGAAGAAGCCTTTCTTGGATATAAGCTCAGATTTTAATAGGCCTAGCACCAAGATCTTAGACTGATAATTAATCCCCGGATGCGTGTTAATAACCTGCTTGTGCTAATTGCGCATTTCACTCATGCACAGGCGTGCATATGGAATCTGGCTTTCACAAGGTACATGTACACTGTAGCTAGACAGTAGGGGAAAATAACGAGAAATTTTCCAAAATAATCCGATTAGATTCGTTCAAAAACCGAGTTTGTTGAATAACTTGGCGTCTTACTGATTCTCAATGCCTGTATTAAGGGTGTTTATAACCGTCATGTGTATTTGATCAGACTGAACGTGAGATTCAGACAACTCAAGTGAGCATTGATGCTAAAAGTTGCACAAAAGTACAAATACGGCGGTGTTGCAAGTCATGAACGAGGTGTCCATCAGGTCACCTGAACTGACTTTGAACCTTTCCATTCAATACCTTTCAAGGGTGGCACCCTTTAATACGACTTCCTTTACGACCTCCTATTGGGAGTGTGCAGCGAAAGGGTCGCCATCTAGTGGCAGTCGAGTTAGCTCCCATGAAAGTAGGATACTTTCAGCAAATAACACGGCGGAATTCGGTAAGCTCAGGCTCGTGGCCCAAAAACAAATACGGAATGCTTTAAATATCAACAAAGAGTATTATGGGTACCACAGAGTTAGTCAAAACCGTTAAAATGATAATTAGCTTGCATTTACGAGCTTATTTGGGGAAAATGAAAAACTTCCCATTGCATTTGAGGCTTTCATCCTACTCTCGCGGCCATGAAAGTGGCTGACTGCAGCGCCACCAGTGGCGTTGCACACTCCCAAAAATTGTATAATTTTTGCCATATTATTACTTTGAGGGTGGACATTGCATACATTTCCAAATCACGCTGTATATGGAACAATTAAAACCATTTTCACATTAAACCATTATGATCCTGCAGTGATCTGTCTTCAATGTATACGCTGTAAAAACATAGTCTTATTTTCAGTCGATTTTTGTGTCTAAAAGTGTTAGTTTCCTCTCATTTTTGAGAGATTCAATTTGTGAATGAGCAATGTGATTGAATGTCACTTTGAGCTAGGGCAACCAATAAATTCATTACTAACAAACAAATAATGATTTCAATGTGATGATTTACTTTTTATAGTAATGCATTACGAAAATTCAGTCACATTACGAGTCTTGATGGCAGACACTCAAAACAAGACTCTTTAAATGACTGGCTTTTGTCTACAAGGATTTGACACATAATATGACTGAAAGTAAGACAGCAGTTTTTACAGTGTAGCCAATTTCTTTGCATGCATGTACTTTAGTTACTCTACATTCTTAAATGAGATCGTATTTGAGTTCACAAACATATTGCACTGATGGCTTCAGTAGTGACACAGCACGTTCCTGCAAACAGGCCCGAACACACATTATGTTTCCAGCTACTCCAAAGGGGATGAACAGAGCAAAAAAGCAACTCGTTGCTTTCTGTCTGAAAAGCGTGGTGGGTGGCGATTTCAACGTGTTTGTCGCATGTTTGGGAAAGAGAAACACGAAGGATGTCACGGAGATTTCTGAAGGCCCTGGGATTCAGGGTCGTGTATGGCACTTTATCGATTAGCCATCTAACGTTGCAGCCTGCCCTGCAACAGCTAGGGGTGCTTTCGGATTCAATCTTTTACTTTCAACTCCCTCGGTCGCAACACAAACATAAAATGCAAGAACTCCAAAGAACTGATCGGGAAAAGCAAGTCGGGCCTCGTTTTTGCCTCCCAATCTGCCGATAGTGCTTCGAGCTTAGTCAACAAGACGAGAAAAGCCCCGGCGTAATTAAATAAGAAACTCCGAAACAAAAGATAAACCTTGTCCCATGTCATCCTTGCTATTAGGACCAAATCCCATTTCGGAGATGGGCTTTGCACCAACTTTTCCAGACATATTTTATTCAGCCAAATGAATCTGCCAGGTTCAGCGATGGGATACACCGATCTTACCGCGTCGTTTATTATTCATTAATTAATGCCGACACTTTATCCACTTCCGATAAATTGATTAATTAAAACCGGGGACTTATTATCTTGCTCGGCATAACGCGATTAACCCTCACGGCGAATTAGGGTGATGCTGAGCAGTCAGCTAATTCCAAATCATATTTTGGGATGCATTGCTAATTGGCGATTACAATAATAGGAGCGTTTCCACATATCGCTCAGCCAAGACTGGCAATCAGCAATTTCCGAGCGTGTTATAAATTGTGCATGTTGGTGGGAAAAAAATCGAATATATTCTGCAGGGTGACCAGATACAAATGTGGGATACAAACTAAGAAAAACCATTCACTCACTAGGGGGCGATGTTTTTATGGATGTCCTTTGTGCCCAGCCCCTAGGTCACGTGTATAAACGTGGGAAATTTCCTGAACGGACAGTTAGGGGCATGCATTTTAAAGCACATCAAGTAAAAAAATATTTTCAAACAAGCGGTTTAGTTTTAATTTATGCAGGCATCCTATGTTATCTCGCATGCAATGTAAACTCGTATATGCAAAAATTACTGCAATTACGGCTTTTATCTGGTAGTGAAAATATGCATAATGCGTACAGAAGGGCCTCAGGCCCAGTCTGTTTCACCCTCCTCCATCAGCGCTCTAGATATCATAAATGATGCCACCGCAATTTCTTCCTACCATCCATTATTCTGCAAATATGATCAGAAATCAAAAAGACCGGAAATGAATAATTTATGAACGACTATAGAGTCGATCGTGTTTTTTCAACTGTTTTTCACAATTTTCCTATTAAAATCAACATTTTAAAGCAATGGCACTGAATCAAAAGTAATTTAGGTCCCGGAAGTAGCCCAGCGCCAGCTTTGAAGCTGGACTATCATTCCAGCAAAAAACCGTATACTAACTAGATATTATGAACAGAATATAACCTCGTCGAATACACGAGTTTCTCTCCATCGAGCTGGAATGGATGCCAAGTAAGGAACCCTGATGAATAAATTGATGAGCATTTCATCGCACTTAAATTAATCTTCAGCGCTCATATCGAGTCGACCTTAATTTTTTTTTCAAAGCATGGTGTTCTGCAATTCATTTATTTGCAGGGAAGAGGGAGACTTTAGCAATCGATGACTTTGTCCGCTCTTCCAAACAAAATAAATGCAGTGAGACTGCAAACGAAATTATTTAATGAACAAAAAGAGAATTACGAGGAAAATACACGAGTCGTGCTACGAGTGGAACTGGAATTTTCTGCCTATTGAACTGAATGTAGCCTGCAATTTTAAATTAAGAACGTTTAAATCAATGGAGTTGTCGAATAAATTAGAGAACTCATTTGGCAGGCACTTCATTTTCCGTCTCTTTGCAGGTCCTCCTCAAGTCCTTAATGTCGGATCCTACAAGGATCACTTGGCAGTCGACAAAGGGTTAGATGCCATCATCCACGTTTCTTTCTGCTCTATACCACATCCGTCCAAAGTAAACTGGGAGTGGGGGAGTATGTTACTCAAGGCAGGGGAAGGAGTAGGAGGAAAATTCGTCGCCAAATCGGTGCAACAGGTAGGCGAACTATTTTCGACGTTTGTCTTAACAAATAACAAACATTTAGTTTTTATCACCCGAATACCTGTATAACAACAATCTCTTATACGGTTTCTACGCTCACCGAACAATGTAATATCATAATTCAATATTTTCTAAATTAATTCCATAGAACATTTCTAGTTATCTCAAGTCCGCAAATATAGGAAATCTGAAAACTAATGGCGGCGTTTCGGTGTATCTTAATCCCACAATTATAATTGGTAATCTCTTTAGGCCTACATGGAACGATGCGAGGACGTGTACATGTATGGTTAAGGCCCATGCAAGGTCGCTGTGACTTTGGGGGTAAATTGGGGACACCCTGCATAAAATTTTCACCAATGCGAAAAATTATTTCCATACGTTCGTTTTCATAAATGAGTAAAAACTCAATTTTTTCCTACCTTTTAGAATGTTTCGTCCACTTAGTGCATGTTTGCTCCTTAAAGTCGCGAATTACGCTCTTCATTATCAAAAAATAAAATTAAAATGAGAAAAATTCGCGCTTACGTCATCATCAAATGACTCAAAAGGTAACGTTTGCTGTTTTTTTTCTCATTTTTATTTAATTGTTTGATAATGAAGGGCGTACTTCGCGACTTTAAGGAGCAAACATGCACCAAGTGGATTAACATTCTAAAAGGTAAGAAAAAATTGAGTTTTTATTCGTTTATTAAAACGAACGTATGGAAATAATTAATAGCATGGGTGAAAATGTTATGCAGGGTGTCCCCAAAGTCACAACGACCTTATCATGGGCCTTAAGCTGACGTCCAGGGTCCTCACGACCTGGAATGGCATAGAATTTGGGTAGACATGCAGAAAGTCTTGGAGAAAACTTTGGAAAGTCAGAGAATTTTAATTGAAAAATATCGTAGAAACTGCTTCTTTGTTCATCTTTATTTCGTGACTCTTATCCTAATGATTTCTGCCTTGCACGCTTGGCAATGCGACTTTTCATTAGCAATATCGCGCAACCACGTTGACATTTGCGTTGGGCTCATTTGCCATTTATTGGCCAGCAGGAAGTCTTACTTAAGTGGTTGCCGGAGCCAGTTTCGAGTAGCGCCGCAAAACCAGTATAATTCGCAATCTGCCTCGGCGCATAATGCCTTCTACGTAGACCTGAAACCGTGTGCCCTAGTCATTTCCCTTAATAAATAGCTCAATGTTTATTGCTTATGCTGGCGCCGTGCTGCACAGCCCTCTCTCTTTACGACAGAAAGAAAACAACGTGTTGCAGGGTTTGGAGCCCATCCAAGTACGGATTTTCTGGAAAATCATAAACAAAAACTGGGGACGATTCTGATGGAAGTTAGTCGGGCGAGAAAAATGGACGAGCGGGCCGAGTTATTTGCTCGGATTCATAAATTATTCATCTGGGAGGTTTCAGGAAGATTCGCATTACCGAGAATGCTGTTTTCGTTCGTGCTTTCTGCTAAATTTGCAATTAACGTCGATTACTTCATTTAGAAAAATAAATGCGGGCATCACTTACTACTTACTCAGGTTATTAAGAAAGTAAATTGCACTGAGTGGGTAGACTGCATGAATTTCAGACTTAAACTTCAAAACGATCTAAGTGCAAAAAAATCGATAATATAAGATCTATAAATCAAGCCTAGCCATATTCAAAAAAGGAGAAGCAGATAAATAGTAGTCTATTTCTCTACAGCACTTGCACAGTACAGCTTTGTCCATTTTTTAGGCTTGGTCCACATATTGCATTTTTTACAATTACATTATTATGAATTTAATTAAAGTCTTCAAGTTGAAGTTAGATGGCGTATATATGGCAATGAACATTAATAGTTAGCCAAATGGATGAACTGTCATGACAAAATTCTACAACTGTGTGATCAGAAAATGTGACTGCCCCTATATGGTGGCAATCACTAATAGCTTCTGCGCTATACAGGCTTGCTTATCCGAAGGAGGAGGTAGATGTTAATGATGTCCACATTTTTAGAATGTCTGGACAAGAAACTTCAAAACGATCTAAGTGCAAAAAAAATCGAATGCAATAACATCTATAAATCAAGCCTAGCCATATTCAAAAAAGGCGAACCAGATAAATAGTAGTGCATTTCTCTACAGCACTTGCACAGTACAGCTTTGTCCGTTTTTAAGGCTTGGTCCATACAGCATTTTTTACAATTAAATTATTATGAATTTAAAGTCTTCAAGTTGAAGTTTGATGGCGTATATATGGCAATGAACATTAATAGTTAGCCAAATGGATGAACTGCCATGACAAAATTGTACAACTGTGTGATCAGAAAATGTGACTGCCCCTATATGGTGGCAATCACTGATAGCTACTGCGTTATACAGGCTTGCTTATTCAAGGGAGGAGGAAGATGTTAATGATGTCCACATTTTCAGAATGTCTGGACAAGAAAAATAACTTATTATATAAAAATTCAAACTGTTTCTTTGCAGATGGAAAACGTTAAAGGCTGTTATGAAGCTGAGCTCGTAATACAGAAGGTGGAAACGTCGGATTCCAGGCGCTACGTTCTAAAAGTGGAAAATTCTCACGGTCCCATGTCACACGCTATTTTCCTTAATGTTCAAGGCAAGTAAAATAGTGCCTTACTATAAGCTTACTTCGATCGACATTGATCAGACGTTGCCGATTGATTAGTAACATAGGGTGGTCATGAGGCAAACTGTCAATCGAATACGTGCCCATAAATTAATCATATTTAAATCGATAACGATCTAAAAATCATTGATTGAAACTAACAGAAATTTGAATTTCATCGTTATTCATTTTTTAAGATGCCGTGAAATTTAGGTTCAATTCACGTAACGACTTGAATGGTTTTATTTCAGAGCCCATCGCCATGTTGACGGTGATAGGAATTGTTATCGGATGTCTCGTTCTGTTAGTCGTTGTCATTTTGGTGGTCCTTTATGCATTTCGTTCAGACAAATGGTGCTTTCAGAGTAAGTTATCTTTTTATATTACGAGCGCTGGGCTCACGCATTTCGCTTTGGAGTAAAAGAAAGTTCACTATATTCTAAATTAATAGGCTGGTATCTTCTTCTCTTACTTTTCATAGAAAAAGATCCGTTTCAAAGCAAAGACGCTGAAAGGTAAGGGCCTCGTTCATATTCGGTTTTGTTGCCATAATTTGAGAGATGCTCGCGCGCTCTAACGGAATTATTGATAAGAAAACGGATGAATGAGTTTTCTTAGAAAAACTGTCCGTACGCCTACGACCAACAAACTTCTGCTATTATTAGCGTAAGCAATTGATCCTATAGCTGGTGCATACATACTGTATAGAGGCGAATGTGTGTTTCGGTGCTTACCAATTTCCCCGACGAAATTATCTTCAATTAAGTTTAATGATGTTTGAAGAGACTCGTATACTAGAGTAGGTAATGCTGCGGGTCGGTAAAACGAAACTGCAATGAAAATGAAAGGCAACTGGAATCGATTTTCGTATTTTAAATCCAAGATTGTAATTGGATACATGAGCTCGTAATTGCGACTTAGGGCAAAATTGAAAAAAAAAACTAAGTGCGCATACGCATTAATTACTTTCGCTTCCTGCATATGCTTATGAATTATAGACGGGGTCGTTCATAAACGACATTTTGAACCCTTCGATTCTTAATTTGGTAACACTTCGTTGCAAGTAAAGGACAAATCGTAAATATCATATTCCCAATAATGTGATGAAACACATTATTATACTGTAGATACCCTTAAAAAATTTCAAGCTTCTCGTTCCTTAAAAACATTTGAAAAAATATTTGTAAGAAAATGCAGAAAATCCATTCTTTCTGTTAGCTTTCTGTAAAGGCATGTGTATAAAATCCATCATTTGTGATCTAGTTAAACAATTAGCCAGGATTAATTTGCAAAACTGCATTAACAATGTTAAGAAAAGCTTACTGCGATTGCCATTTTGGTGATCCATTTTTCAATGAACGAGGCCTAAGTATTTCCATCTTTATTACGATTTCCAGCAAATATTCTTGAAATCATTCATCACAATCTATATTGCTGGTAACGTTGTTTTTTAATTTGATCTATGACTTTCCCTTGATTTATAATATTCACAACCTGGCAAAAACAGTGATACATGTTATAAAAAAGCAGAATTTGAATAAATACCATTAATTGACGCATACAACATGTAGTTGACCTCCATGAGTTAGAAAAATGTAGAATGTCAATTTGTCACAGTCCAGAGTGACCAACCAGAGGGAGTAATGCCAGTTTTCTATTCAATTGCCACACACGCATTATGATCATCTTTAATACATTCTTGTGTAAATGTCGTTATTTTTAGTTAGGTCACTGTTTTTACCAGAGTGCAACACGACGAAACAAATCGCCCCTTCCAAAATCATGAACTGGTCAATATTCAACATATTGGCCAGTTCCTGGTTTTTTGTCGCATTTACCTGATAAGCAACATTTTGCTGTCTGATGTAATAATCCAATTTGGATTATTTCCTATCCAGTAGGAAACACGATTCTCACGACATGAATTTTGTTTCGTTATTTCAGTAAAAATTATAATTACTGAGAACTAATTGCACGGCCAAAAACACCCGAAGACTGAAAAAAACCGAAGCACGAATCAGTTGGTTACGATGGTGTCAGTCGCGATTTTATACAGTAGCATTGTCAACTAGATTTCTGTTTCGAAAATCCTGTAAATGAAGGCTCGTTTGGTGATGACAAAATTTCGGAAAACTTGTACCAATTGGCTTAAATGAATCACTGAGTCTGATCCAATTGGCACGGAATTTATCGTCACTATCGAGCCTCAGCAGCATGAGCACCAATGTTAGATTTTTTAAACCATGGCAAGCATGCATAGAATTCATTTGAAGTTTCACGCGTAATTAGTCATGTTTATATACTGTATATAGTGTAAAAACACGCATTGTTCCCGTGCATATTTTCAACCCTCTACTTCCAATCCGATGAAAGAATGTAAGAAATATCGATAAATTTGCATATGCTTTAATTACTGAAGGTCGAGTGATCGCTCTTGTAATTGCTTCCGTTTATACCGTACGCATCAAAGTATAATATCACGTATTTACAGGGTGTAACACAAATTCAGAAATTGGTTTCGTATAACCTTGATAAAGGACACTACTGTACATGTAGGTTTGAAAACAATACATTGTATGGCGTATATACATGTACATGTAGGTGTATGATGATAGGTTGTCATCATGATGAATAAAAAATCAATCTTACAGTTAGCCTGTATTGCATTGTACTATATTGTACAGTACATAATGTACATGTACTAGTATAATGAACATGCACGTGTAAATGCTGCCAACAATTTCATGTAATTTCTCGCAGTTAAAGATGATATCAATATACTACATGTAAATCTTATTTGAATTTGCATGTACACTGTATTTTCCTTTACGCTTCTTTCAACTTGTCATTTTCACTTCATGGGCATAAAAGAAGACTAGGGCCTACATGAAAACAAAATTGTTCCCACTCAAATTCCATGTCATTCCCTGACTACTTTTCAGTAATTACTCTGACATTTTACATGAAATTTAGCCCAATAAGCTTAGTTAGCCGTGATTATACATACGCTGTATACAGTAGTATTTATTTTCAAGCCCTGAATCGAACTATCGAGTATTCGATTATTCGAGTATCATTTTTCTTGACATTTTCAAGAATTCCCTGATATCACCTGACATTTTCTATTTTTTATTTCCCTGACATTCTAGAAAATGAGAACCCTAAACAACTGATATTAAATTGTAATGTTACTTATATTATTGTCGATTAATTTATTGATTATAGCACAAATCCATATATTGTATAGTTCTATGTATACGTTGATTTGTTGATATCAAACCCCTTTATATTTACAACGATAGGTTTAGGGTAAAACTAATAATCTTCATGATAAAGGATAAATGGAGTATCAACAATCGTTCATTCGTTCTTATTATATCCCATAATCACTCCGTAATTAGTATGCACTAATTTAAAAAAATATAGTGCTGGTTATTAAAGAGAAAATTAGAATAATACTATGTATACATGTACAATAGCAATTCAAAAGATTAACGTTCTCAGCAAGCGTTGGATTGTAGTTTCCTATTACATTGTGATGTATATTGCTTACAATTATTCCTACTGTAGTCTTAACAAAGTCTAAATTCAAGTTGCCATCGCCGTTACACCCTGTAATGCGCCTTCTGAACGTTTGTTGAATCTGAGATTTGCACAGATAATGTGTACTATATATATTCAACCATTTGCGCACAATGTACTTTTACATTAAAATGCCTGTATGCTTTAGCATAATTGAATCTCGTTCTCTCTCTCACTCTCAATCTACCTCTCCCTATTTCTTCCTTATTCGTTGTAATATATTCCACATGCGAATGCTCCATGCAAAATGGTTTCAATATGGCGGATTTTCAGCTCGATCTTTGTGCAACGTGTGAGCTACCCTCTTTTATACGCACTTTTGCACCCATAAAAACATTCATCAATTGTGCACCTCATACGTTTTTTTCCTAATAAAATATATGCGAATATATAAAAACCATGCCGAATCTCCATACTGCGTAGCCGTGGACCCTGCCCAAATATCAAATATTCACATAAATACACTCATAAAATTCCATATTCCCAGCATCCACCGGAATTTTTAGTAGAACTAGGAATTCCAGAAAGTCTTCCAAGAGGCTGGACTGTAGGTTGAATATGTTGACGCGAACCAAAAAGCACTTGGATAGGGAAGCAGTCCACCAGTTATGACAACAAACTAATGCAATATGCCTTAGGATTGGAAAAGTTAATTAGAGATACAACCGCATATTGTCGGAAGAATAGTGGCGACCCACATTATTTGTTTGATGAACAAAGGCGAAGAAACTTCTAGTATATCATATATCAGTAGACAGACCACAGGGATTATGCGAAATCTTTACTTAAATAAGATTGCATTAAATAATCCAAAATCCTTCAAGAGGAAAGATGCACTGCACGATTCCTAGAAATGTTCTACATCAAGAGACGCATTTATTCATATTCGATCAGCATTATCATGCAGCCACCCAGCTTGGACGTTATCGGTTGTTAAGACAAGTGGGAAGAATGTATCTCCCAGGAAATTGCAATCAACGACAATACTTTGATGTGTTGAAGTGCCTCATGCACTGGTAAATTTCATGATGTCACCTCGATATCCAGGACGAGTCATAAACATGTTAACACTCATATGGGCAAGCCAACATCCTCCTCTCTCGTTTGGAACAAAGAAGGAAGATTGCAACTTGGATGAAGCCTTTGCGTCACCATCAGTAGTCAGGAATAAATTTTGATCCGATTGACTTTTTCCCGATATTTAGACACCTCCCATGTCAGCATTTGTCGTCATTTCCAGATCCCCAAAATAATCATCGACCAGAATATTTTCGGACGTTTTGTAAAAAATTAGATCAGAAATGATGAACTTATACATTGAACCGTGAAATTAATAATAAATATGCTGAAGAGAAATATAAAACGGCTATTTTTGCTAAACTGGAAGAAAAGAGGTGAATTTTAATCCAAATGCCAACGATGACTATGCATTTGGCCAATTCGCATCACCCCGACTTTCATCATTTGGTTGACCTTAAGATGACCTTAAGATGACGACAATATTTAGATGTCCCCTAACAAGGATCCTCCCATATAACTAGTAACATCATTTTGTCTCACCATGTACAGTTGTTTACCTTTTTTATAACGAACGGGATGGGGGCTTTCAATTAGGCAATATTGACGCTAATTTTAAACTGCAAAATTCCATAAATATTGATAGAACTTACATTACGATATGATAAAACCAAGTGTATTGTAATCAATGGTTGTTCTGAAAGAGGGTTAATCTTTCTCATCAATGTCTCTTTCCTCGTCTGCTTTGAGTCCGCCAGTTTTATCATTCTAAGAACAAAGGTTACACCACGCCATCTGGCGGTTATGTTGCGCAAAATGTGACGAAAGTCTGTGGGTGCCAAAAGTCAATTTCGTCAATGATGGCATCGTTTCCTTCGACTAACTTCTTATTCCAGTTAACTAGCGATTACCGCCATCGTTTTAACGATGGAATCTCGGTTAATTACTTTCTGGCAATATACGGCAAAAAGGAGCGCTATAAGGCAAATTAAACTGAAAGGTATTTTAAAAAAATCTTGACTCTGGTAGGCGAGTCAATTGGAATTGCACTTATGAATATTAAGTAGTGCAGCTATAGGCCCGTCAATTAATGGTGCATGCGTAATCCCTGTTTGAAGAGGCACTTAGAAGTTAATGCAGAATCGCAGATGCAATTATGATTTCGCACATCTAATTTAATTTTTAATTACAAATATTGATTATTTAGTGCGGTTGATCGTAAGGAGTCTCCAGGGGATGCCAAAAGTTGCTGCACGGGAGCCATTCCTCCGGATGCACTCTACACGGTTCCCCCCAAACACAATTCAAACAACCAACGAAGCGACGACGTTTCCGAATTTGACAGCATGATGGTGAGAATAATTGACCTCCATGAAACAAATGTATAGACATGTACAAACATATTGATGAGGGACTGAATACCAAGACCATTTCGTAAATCAATCAACTGAATGAGCATTAAGTTCCATTCCCATATTACAAAAAATAAATTAAAAAATTAAACAATTAGAATTACGAGGAAATGTTTTTTGGAAAAAGGTCAAATTCATTAAGTTTTTATTTCACGGAGCTGGTCTGCAATGTTGCAGTGCATGGAAAAACAATCAAGATGACCACTGGTCTGATGTGACCAAATCGCCAATCAGTGTTAAATGAATTTGACTTTCTTCCAAGACCATTTCGTAAATCCATCTACTGAATGAGCATTAAGTTCCACTCCCATATTACAAAAAAAATTTTTAAAAAAATTAAACAATTAGAATTACGAAGAAATGTTTTTGGGAAAAAAGTCAAATTCATTAAGTTTTTAGTTCATGAAGCTGGTCTACAATGTTGCAGTGCATAGAAAATCAATCAAGATGACCACTGGTCTAATGTGACCAAATCGCCAATCAGTGTTAAATGCAATTTCTCAAGAGGGCATAGACTGTGAACAACCTGAGTTGATTTTCTACAGTGGAAATCTGTTGATTTCAATTATAATGTATTTTTGAAAATGCGCTGAACATTGATTTGGCATCGTGAACCAAGTGGATGTAAGGCTTGATGCACATTTGAGATTTTGCATAGCTAGATTTTTCTGTCATACATTTCTTTTCCAGAGCGAGCATAACGATGCCAAATCAGTTGGAAACCAAGAGGTGGTGTACGCCGATCTCGATTTAATCAATTCCAAAGCGCCTTCATCCAAATCGAAAGTGATTCGCCGTGAATCGCCCACCGAATATGCACACATCCAAGTACAATATCGTCCCAAACCAGACGAACAAGCTGACATTTGAAAACGACGAAGCACCTAATCGGCGATTAAACTTTTAAACAAATTACGAGAAAATGCAGCGAGGACCTTGAGAAGTCCTTAGTGAGTCTACCATTACAGCTGGTAGAGACTCGAACTTCTAATTTTGAAGACACTTTGTAGCTTCCAAATGCTACGAGCGATGATGCTGATAATACTCAAAATCCAGCCTGGAACGATGAGTGATTATCAGAAAGTGAAACTACAGTGTATTCAGCTAATTCAACGCTTCAGTCGGCTACAGTAAGTGAATTGGGGTATTTTCCTCGAAAGTGACCAATGGTCAGCTGGCGGTTCGGATGTAGTACTGCGTGGAAGTCAACGTCAAAATACACCGTCTGGAACTACGCCATTATCATAGTAATTGTATTATAATATGGGTCTGCATTTATGTCAACTATCCCATGTTTCCGAACCTCTTTTTGGTATTTAAATGTTAACTTTGGCCATTGATATCGATGAATGTTGTTGTTACGAAAATTCTACAAAAGTTCTAAAAAAGTCAGCAAAAACGAATCAATAAGAATTGGCGAAACAACAGCTATTCGTCACCTGTTGGACATAGAAGTATTTAACGATTGCTTTTATATATTGTATAACCTAATTTAGAGACATATAGAAAGTTACAGATGTGGTCCAGTTAGCAATATGTTACGTGTAAACTTTCAATTATATTTTATTTTATTTTTTTAATTAAACTGTCTACTCGCATTTGTTTAAGCGAAAATCTCCGTTGATATTACTGTGCAGATTGTCATGAATAAATGCGCAAACGTTCTTTTAATTAAAGAAGCTTTTCTCATTATTTCACCTTTTCAGTTAATGTTGAACTGACAATAGAAACGAGCTAATCGACTTTTAAGTCAATATGGGGTATTAAGGGAAACATTTCAGTGAAAAGTGAAGTAGTCTGCACATGCCAGCCAAACAAATTACATTCCAATCCGAGACATAAAAATTATCTAAATTTTTCTTTGTCAAGTGATTCTTCTTACAATCAGCAGAAAAAAAAGCAAAGTTTTTCAAATTTTTGGTCAGAGATTAAGGTATTTTTTAGATCTGGCTGTTGTTTGATAGGTTAATGATAACATTGAAAACTGGGAATTCCCTCAATGAAGCCACTAAGATTTTGTGGCATCCAATTCATGCTGGGCTGTGACATTTCTTGACTTCTTTGTCAAGAGATTTGTTAAATTTATCTGAAAATAAATAAGTGTTCCCTGACTTTCCAGGTCTTATCAACTGCCCTGACTTTCAAGGTCTTATCAACTGCCCTGACTTTCAAGGTCTTATCAACTGCCCTGAATTTCAAGGTCTTATCAACTGCCCTGACTTTCAAGGTCTTATCAACTGCCCTGACTTTCAAGGTCTTATCAACTGCCCTGACTTTCAAGGTCTTATCAACTGCCC
>JAQFYZ010001870.1:0-20203 GCA_034695085.1 Cylindroiulus punctatus
TTACCTTTTTGAAAATTTACATATGCAAATGTCTTCCTGATTGACAGTTAGTGATTCTTGTAAAAATACCCATGTGTGTATGACATACTGAAAGTGAGAAGTATTTCAGTAAATGTGAATAAATTGTTTAGTATAAAAATGTGGATTAGGATTATTTTATCTACCAATTCATGAACTATCTAACATATTTAACATTTTTTCATTACAGGCGTGCAGAACTTTTTTTTTTCTAGTTTTAGGGGGGCGGCCCTCGCCTCCCTCCTCCCATGCTATGCCCATGGCACCTAATGTTATAATTATGGCATCATTATATTGGATCCACCCCCTCTGAATTTCCGTCACCATTTCGGTCTAATCCTTTTCGCCTTTAGATAATGACGTTATAATTCCTTGAATGTTCCCTAGCTCACTGGTCTGTATGTAAGAAAATCTGCCATAGGGGGCAATCATCTAGAGATGGGGGAGGTTGTCAGCCATATCCTGAGAAATGATGATGGTGAAGGCGAGGGAATTGTTAAACACATTGGGTTAATAAACCCCATCATGGGTTGATCATCACATGGGGGAGGGTGATGACAATATTTGAACGCCCCTTCTATACCACCCTGTATGATTGGCCTTCTCAGGTGTGCATTTGAACTTGGTTGTATCAGGTGTCCTCGATGCATATACAGACAATATTTAGATAGCATTTTATTTATAGAAAATAATGCTGAAAAACATATTCATATTACTGAAAATTTTTCCAAAATGAAGAGCGTCCGCTTGTCTTCTCCCAACTTCCGTTTGGGGTCGCCTCGGTCGTGTGCTAATTATCGTACAAATCGAAGGAAGATGCAACTTCATGGCGCTTTATGGTCAAAATGAGAGTGAAAAACACGACAATTCCAAGATAGGTTGCGCGCAAAATCCCAGTATCGTGCGAGGAAAACTGGTAAGTAGTATCCATTCATTGAATTCGTTCTTCGACAAATGATTGGTAAAGTACGAGGGCGAGCTGAAAATGGCTGGAATTGACATGAGAGGACGCCAAGGAATGTCATCACAATCACCTGTAAATGCGATCCTTAGATGCCAGCTGATGATGAAATGCACAAGTTTATTGTTATTGTCTGGCGGAAAAAGTGCTTCACAAATCCAGATTATTACCCGCTGACACTTCGAGTCGTTGTTTTGGGTCGCGAGAGAACATTTAGGCTGAAAATCTGTTGTCTTGAGGCGAAAAAAGAACGTGCTTTATAACTGTCATTTTATGGTGCGCCATATTGAAACTCTTAATTTCAGCCTTGACAGGTTGAATTTTTCCTGTTTTTGGGGATAATGCGAGGTAAAATGTAATTTGCCAGCTACTCCGTGCTGTGCATTGCATTTCCGATTTCCGGTATTTCAATTCTCAAACTGATTTTTTACCATGCTTATTTTTTATACATGTATACAGTATGAACTATGCAGTACAAGCTATTATAGGTCATGATGCATTTTGCACGCATATGGTCAGTCTATCCCAAATGCTGTCAAAATCAATTGACTCGCGATAGCAGTTGTCATCAACCATAATACATGTACAGTTGTAGTCTTTCAACTTTTGTTTAGATTTGTATTACCATAACAACGGTTCGACTACGATTAATATTGGTATGCCAATAATTAATTTTCCAAGAATACACATGTAGTTGTTTATGATGTTTTTTCTGAGTCATTTTAAAGCATCTGCCACGTACATTTACAGTATGTCAGGTTAGGCCAGGGGCGGATCCAGGATACATTTACAATGCCAAGGTAATTGCATGATAACCTTTGTGATAGGTGAGCAAAGGGCTCAATTGATTGGGTAACTGGGTTTCTATGAACAATATTGCATGCATATCATTGCGCCTCTTTTATTGCCAAATAGCACACACAGGAAGAAACCATAAAAATTCAAAAATTGCCTTGTATATGTACATTAGTGGATATCATCTTATTTTTAGTTTTAATTATTTATATTTAGGCAGTAGCGTATAATAACGCTTTGCATAATTAAGTTCTAGTTGAATAAGCTGACGTATAGCTGTATACAGTATCTGTATTACATGTATAAATGGATGACATCGTGTTACACACGTGTAGACCCGCCTGATCTATAAGAGACAATTGCGTGGAAAGAGTTCCAATATGGCTGCCATCTAGATTTGTTGGCATCGTCTATACATAACGAGACAGTCAATGGAATTTACCATGGGATATTTTGTTGATATATTGATAATGGCGGCTTTCTGTCAAGCAAAATCATTCCGGTAAACAGCTTCAGGTGGGTGACAGATTTCTCTATTTTTATCTGTACATAATCGTACATCGGTATTAATCTGCAGCTGTGAATGGTGAGGGTAGGCGTCCAACTGCTTATCATCTACATGTATTTTACCCTTTCTTCGTTTCCCGATTTCATCATGACATCCAGAGCAGGAAGTCTCGATCCTATAGAATGGAACATCGCCAGATTCCTTATTTTCATAATACAGATATAAATTGTCGCAGTTGGTAGTGTTTATTTCACAATTAAATTAATGTAAAGATAGAATAAATAGTGTTGTGGGCACCCAGCTGTGTCGTGCAATACGATAATATGCAATCTGTTACCAATAGATAGGCCTAAAAATGCGGAGGTATTTTTCACGTGCACACCTGTAGGGTCTCCTGTGTTGGCTATTCTTTTAGTTTATACCGTATATTGCAATGCGGCAACCTGTTACGTCGCTGTTTTCTTTTGTCGTATGCTATTTTTGTCGATCAGAGCTAGATGATTTTCAGAATACAGGCTATGCCGTAGGCCAGCTCGTCATATGGCTTATGCGACTAATTTTCTTATACACGTACACTATGTACAATGATAATATGATCATTGATAGAAAACATTTTCGAATAGTAAAGCAAAAAATCAAATTTTTATCTCATTGTATACACATAACATGATGGATTTTGGTCACACAAAAGAACATTATCGTCAGGAAAATGCTGTTTTTTTTGTTTTTTTGTAAAATTGGATGGTAAGCGATAGATTATAACCAATGATTAGAACAACTTAGTTGGCTAACTACCTGCCCTATTTTGGTCCTGGATAGTAAATAAAATCTCCCACCATATGATGCCATGATCAACGAATGAATTCAAGTCTGAACACTCCAAAAACACCATAGACCTACAGTATAATCAATCAGTTTGTGCAGATCATGGCCACTTTTCGAATGAATACTGTATATAATTATGCTGTACATGTAAACCGTTTGTGGTTCTGACCAACCCAAATAGAACGCACAGAGCAAAATATATTTAGTACCTGTTAGTAGCCAGAATGGTCTGCACCAGAATAACATTGGCATTTTGTAACATCATCTCAACTGGCAAGGAAATAATGTGGTGGGAATATTATGTTGACGTGAATTTAATCAAAGATTGCTAATGTCAGCTCTAAACTATAAGAAAATTGTTATTCAACGGCAAAAAGAAATTTTATTATGGATATGGTGACTGAAAAGTATCACACATGTTGGTCTACCTTGAAAGTGAAACAACTCAAGAATTATCAATTTCCTATGGAGTTAAATTGGTCACAAATAAAAACCCATAGTTTCCGCAGGATTGACAGATTCTCCGCTACTTGCTTATCTATTCTCTTTGTATGTCAAAGTGATTTTCAACAATCCCTTACGTAAATTGACAATAATTTTTGAGTTGTTACTTACGAAATGGGTATAAAAGTGCTATTTGATTTTGATGAGGGCTTCCAAATTCTAAGATGTTCGTTGCATCACATAACTGTGACAAAGTGCTCCGAGATTCACACTTTACTATCTGGCATAAAGCATACATGTGATGTACATTATATGGTATCGTAGTCTACGTATTCCACTTACTGAGCAGAAAAGGTTTACTGAGAAAATTTTTACATTAGTACATGGGCTGGCTATACTCATTATAGGCACATTTAATTATTGGCATTATGTCAGCATAAAATTAACAAGTAAACGTTAACGTTTATGCATTGATTTATTTGCATCAAATTTAACCCTTTATAGGCTAGTCTAGACAAATTTTCCATATTTTAGTACGTTTTTTATGTCCAGGTTCCTGTAGTGGCAGAATAATCAATTGAATTTGCCTGATGTGCGTGCACAAATGTAAATTTTCGTAATTGTTGTATTTGGACCATGAGTTGCCATGTGACCATTCACCTTTGATTTCAATTTTAAGGTCGTTTAATTTCGAAAGTATAAAACTTGCACTCGATCTATCAAGGTGTTGGGCACTCGATTTTTAGTATCATGTACAGTGTAAGTGAAACAGCTCATAAAGCTACCTCTAGCTTTCAAGTTCGCATGATCAGTGAATTGCCCATGTTATCCATTCCACAATATTTCTGCCTCGACTAGCTAGCTACATGTACATGTAGCTAACTTACTTTTTACACACCTTGTGCTGTATCAGCCTGTCATATTTTTGGCTTATTGATTTTGATTGAATATTGAAAAAAAAACATCGTACATTCATGCAGCTTGATGTTACCTGGTGCAAGCATCATTTTGTTTTGCTTCGTATGGTGTTTAAAACTTGTTGAGTGAAATTTATTACATGTCGGTTAGGCATAAAGAATGTTGCTTTAATTGAATTGGAGCTGGTACTATGAGTTCTTTTTTTTCTAACTGTAAAACTTAGTCAGCACTCTAAATAGTTCCCTACTGTGTGCATAAAAACAACTATTGAGTTTTGGTTGCACTTGGTTACCATGTACATGTATGTAAAAATAATTTGGCCTACTTGCATGTATTGAGCAGGGGACTGAGGGATATAAATGATAGTGGTTAGAGTAGTGGGAGAGTGCATCGCATCATCGTGTTTATTGCTGTTTCCTGTACATGTTATGGAGCTGTGATAAGCTGAATCTAACGTGAAAACTGCTGGAAAAGTCATATAGTTTTCTTTTTGCTTTTCCATTGGAAAAGCTACATGTACTCTATTATGCTCTAGTTTGGCTGTTCTACGTGTAACATGTATCCTGTACTGCATAAGGCCTCATTTTATATTTGTTGTACATGTATTTTCAAGGTGGAGTCGTTCAATGAGTTCAATCATGTTTTACACATCCCCTCTGCATTTTCTATGGAGAAAGATCCGTTGTCTCAGTACATGCCCTGGTCGAGCGATACTACTAGCCCCATGTCAACCAATGTAATCAGAACCCCATTGTCTGATATATCAGTCCAGGTATTTAAGTTCGTCTAAATTGAATTGCTGGCTTAATAGGATTATTGTGTAGGCCTATGCTTGAACATTAAGTTTAATCCAACTGCTGTGTGGTAGACAGGTGTTATCAAATTAATTTCATTTTGTTTTTTATAGGCAGGCATGGGTTTGGAAACTGCAATACATGACTGTTCCCCTCAGATGGACAGAACTAGTTTTGCACTTGATGATTTAGTGTCGAAGATATTGGACGAGGACCATTTTGGGTACAGACCAAGCGGTCTAAATTATACCAGAGATTCCCGTGCTTCAAAAGCTAACTCTGATGGATACTCTGCATTTAATGGGTAGGCCTATGTTTAACAGCATACGTAAGAGAGAAATTATTTATTCATTCATAAAATAACAACAGAATACAAAGCATTTGCATATCCCTGGATTTTGAAAGTTCATCTCATCAAATGTCAGATAAACCTGAATTTTGTCATGGAAGTGTTGGAATCCACATGTACATGTAAATGCATTTCAAAACATCAACATTTAACATCAAACAAACCATTACATTTAAAGTGATACATGTACTAACTTCTTGTTAACCAACAAATTCCGTCATTTCTTTTTTATAGTTCACCTAGCATGCATTTTAATAGCGTGTGGCCAGCCACGGCTGATAGACCCGCTTTCAACCCCACTCGATCTGAGAAGCCTACAATGGAAATTGCAAACCCGGACAGAAATTTAGGCAAAACTGATTTTGGATTTCACCATAATGAAGGCAGTTTTGGCATGCACCATGACAAATTTAGATTTGAAGATGTCAGTATATTTCCTGAGACACTATTCTTATCGGTTGTGGTATAATCTTTACTGATATTTTTTGTTGTTAAACGATTAGCATCCCAATGAACAACTTTTTAATCGATTTGACGTTGTCTCCGAACCACAAGATCACTTCAAAATGATGAATACATTTAGGCCCTCCTCAAATGTTGCTGAAAGCATTTCAACAGATGCCAGGCTTTCCAACTTCCTTGATAGTCCCCTGAAAGATCAATTTCAACAGGTTTGTTTAGCTCTAATAATCGATTTATTCTTTATTACATGACTGATAAAATTTCCTACATTTATTCTTGTGTTGAGCAGTAACAATAAAATGCCCCTTTGGTTCTCAGGAACATGATAAATTTGTATTATGTGAGCATACATAGTTATGCTTTGGAAATAGTGGTAACATAATGAAAAATTTGGCTTCAGACACTTGTCTTGATGTACATCAGCACATTCATTAAATGGCATTTATTTATTTGTTGGACATTCTTTGGAAATTATTGGAAGTTGATAGAAGAAAATACGTGTAGGCCTACATGTAATTTCAATTATTGTAGATGATAAAATGGACGAGTTCTGCCAATAATGAGCTTTTATGTGCAATTAATGTGTAGCTGCTGTTAATGCAGAGAGGAAGCCCATGTGATTTTCTTTAAATTCTAAATGTTTTTTTTTATTGTTTCTTAGCTCGATCTGCTCGGGGACTATTACAGTGATGTCCAAAAACAGAATAGACACACCATGATATCCAATGATAGGGTTAACGATGGCTTTCTCAACACAGGGCAATACCAATTTTCAGGATTGGCTCAACAACAGCAGTCAAACCATAATAACTCATCACCATCGTATAATCCGGTGCAAATGTCAGCAAATTCGAATTCCCTGTCCATGCAAGATATCAGTGCCGGAAGCTCTCAGTCAAAACACATGGTAGGAGATAGTTTTAAAGCTTACCATCTATCAAATTATTGCAGTTTAATTTAGTAATATTTGCCTTCTTTGTACTAGTACTTGAACGAAAAGGCAACGATTGGTAGTTTGGGATCTGTACCACCTGCTTCGTTTCAACTAGGCTCTCATCAGAATTCAGGTCTCCGTTCACTTCATAACCAATCTGATTCGCTATACAAAATCGAGAGTAATGGACGCATTCATGGCATGTTAAAATCTGGGAAAAGTATTGCAAGCAATGGCATCGCCTGCAATTCACAACATACTAATTATTCGTCATTAAATAATGAAGGAGATGGGTTTGACATCACTTTAACTGGTCTCGAAAATCACGCAAATAATCCTTACACCGTCCGAGGGCGTCAAGTTCAGGTGCCAAACAAATACGGAAATGGGCAACCTCATTTGTCCGCCATGAATAACTTTACAAACCGCTTGAGCTGCAACAATAAGGGAAATTTGGAGTCTGGGATAAACGATTACTCTGCACGTCGTGCTCCAGGACTGGAAAGCAGCTATGGGTTTTCCAACAAAATGTTGATTTCAACCAATTCTAGTCAAAATTCTGCTCATTCAAATATGATTACTCAAGCTATTCCTTTGAATCAGCTGCAAAGACAGAACCAAGCAATTATGAAGCAAAACAGTTTCAACGAAGTGCATCTGAGCAACCATGACTCTGACAGATCCCAACACTCGCTTCCCATTCATCACTATCCCGATATTTCGGAGCATTTCTCTCCCCAAGCAGATTTTAAAAACCACCTGCGGCTTCCTTACCATCATTTGGACGGGGAATTCATTGCTCCTGATTTCTTCAATCACCGCAACTTGCCAAATACTGCCACTAATCCTAACCTACGGTTCCAGTCTGCCTCTCAGTTTAATGGTGCAGTTCATCCTTCACCTCCGCTGTCAGGCGACGTTACTGGCTACGAATTTTATCCTTTTGAACCATATCTGCATAGTCGTGGGACGCCCAATGTATTTGGTACAACAGCAGATACGGTATATGATCTAGCACCACCTCCATTCTTTGGGATGCCACCGCCATTTTTAGGCTTTCGCCCACTGAGGCAAGTGATACACATACGATTCTGATGTGTTAATGTATATGGTTATTTAAAGGGGATGGTGCGAAAGTAAATCTTATATGCAGAGTAAATGTTTTTCACCATCCTATTTGAATAATCCGTCATTATTGAGTGTTACAGTTTCTTGGATTCAATGTAATAAGAGAACTTCGATTTTATTAGGCGCAGTGGTCCATCAAATGAATTGCACATTCGCTTGGAAGAATGCTATGATCAGTTTCGCAATCTGGAGAAGGAACGTAAAAAGGTTTGTAAGATTTAGGCCATTACCATTGCTGTTTCACTTTACTTAGAAATCTATTTCTGTCCAATGAAATCTACACAAATCTGTACTTAAGTCATAGCTTGTGCTCCAAGATTGGTCGGTGGTACACCTTATACATTATAGCTGTTACAATGGGGAAATCGTTAGGGCTACGTGCTTTAAAATGTCTATCTGTGCTTATTTTACAATGCATTTAGTTTTTTTAAATCGTATCTTATTGTATATTAGCCAGTGACAAGTTGAATAAGGCGATATTTCAGTTTAGTTTGACCCATAGCAAATTGAACATTTATTGAGCTTCTACTCAGTTTTGACATTTTCCGAAAAGATTGACAGCCGTTTTTTTACAGACAGAAGCTGAACTTGCCCGACAAAATCCTGGTAAAAAGGTATCCAGTGCCAATAGTATTCCTATCCCACGCCTTCCCCCTAATCCTTCTCGCGTGGACAGACTCATTGTTGATGAAAGGCGAGAGCATGCACGGGTATGTTTTGAAAACAATGTGAATCCTCAACATTTGTACAATTTCAAACCAACTCTTTTATTTTGGTAAAAATTTTCTTTGACCAACAATTAGGTAATCACACTGGCAGCAAAAATGGAACGGCTGCGCAGTGCACCCATTCACAAGAACATACACACTGCCATGGAACAATGGTTGGAAGCAATCAGCAAAGTACATTCGAGGCGTCGAGATGAAATCATAAATGCAGCTAATCGGCAAAGAACTGGTAATGGTTCACGGATTCAGGAGGATAAAGGCAAGAATTTTTTTTCCTCGAACTGTTTTCCAATCTTACATTTGCTCTTAATCTCCTGATCAGTTTAGTATACATGCCACCTTGCTTTGTTGCTGTTTTCTTGTTTAACGGATTATTGTGTTTGAACACTAATTTTTGTTGTTGCAGACATCTTAGCATTGGCTGCTAGCATTCAGGAATTAACAAAAGCGTCTTGTCACGCTCGCACAGCCATGTGGTGTGCCTTAAAGTTGACGATCAACCACAGTTTTAATCCTGAATTGGCCGTTGCTGAAGTTCTTCCCGGTGACGAGGATGGTGCTCAATCTGAACCTGGAATGGAAGTTGGCGTGACGACTATAGAGAAGGTACCAAATTCTTCAGAGCAACCGGCCTCAAAAATTGAAGTGGCTAATTCAGCCGCTCTACAAGGTATGACTGAATAGGTATGAACGGGTGTCAGATTGTTTGTTCATATTGAGAAATTCGTTTATTGCGATTAATGTTGCTTCCCCCGATTCTTCAATATCTTTATGCAGTAATTTTGACACCATTTCATACTAGATGCTTGGCTCATTCGTTTTCCTACAAATCGTTTGTTACATGTTGTACAGTACCACCAGTGTTTCGGTGTGGTAGTTATTTAAATACTTGAGGATATATTATATATACATATATATATTTGGTGGTCTATTTGTAGTCCATTCAAATGTTTAAAAAACATTGTAGATGCATTTCAATGCTCTCAGGTTTTTTTACTAGTGCACAAGTAACCTATACTGAATACCAAATTTGAATGCCCTATCTCTTTTCTTGGCAAACTGCTGCAAATTGTTTGGCACTTTGCAAATAATATGGACATTTTGGGTAGCTTTAAAAAGACAATCTCATTTCATATAAAAATCCCTTTAGACGTGCCAGGCACTAGTGAATGGATGTCTTGCATTTATTAATGTGATGTGAAGGCCATTCATTGGCTAATTACCAATCTGTGCAATAGGTTTTGCTCCACCCGCTTCGGTATACCATTTTTAACAATTGATAATCTTATTTACTAACTATGGACTTTCGTTGTTTCAATCTCATTTCCTGCAATCTGTTTCAAAAATGAAAAATTGAGGGTGGCAATTTCTAGGCTTCCAAATGGCATAATGCCGAGACAGTATCGACTAGTTGATATATTTGAGTGTTAGTCCTGTTCACCTTTCTTTAGAATAGTGTATTTGCCTACTTCCCAGTGCTTCTTTTAATCATTCCATGAGTGGTAGTAACTGATTTCTGATGGTGAATGTTTAGCTGCCATTATCTGCTGTTATGCTTAATGACAGCACTTTGAATCTCAATTATCCTGTATGCTCGTTTCATGTTTGGAAATTATGCGGTCCATGCGCCGGCATTAATACTCAGTTTAGTTTTTCTGTGCCCATGTCTTAAAATTAGATCGTTGCACATTTTTTTCTCCTTGAAATCTGCACTCCTATAAGTTGATTGATTGCGTGAAATACTTAGGAAATTGTAATCTTATATGCTCAGCTTATTTGGTAGCTAATTTATGCAAACAGATCTACTTTACAGATACCACCCTAAATGCATTTCTGTAGATTTCATTTTCTCCAATCCTTTGCTGATCAAAAAAGTATAATTTTGATTGAGCGAAAAATGAGCAAAGTCAGTGCAAACTCAGAAACGCTTTCCTTGATTGTTTGACTAGCTGAAATTAAGGATTGTGATGGGGTATCCATCCAAAAATTAATGCTTTTTTTATTTGCTCGGTTTCTCATGTAATCCTTGAGCTCTGTTATCATTGTTGATTTTTGAGCAAATTAACATGAACTTTTATTAATGGTTCCGCTATTAACAAACGAGGCGTCGTTAGAGAGGACTGTATCAAAATTTGTTTCTTCCGTTTTAATTAGGCGTGTACATTTTACAAAATTAATGAACCTTTGAAGAAATTTTCCAAGCTGAAGACAGTCGTCTTTAGTTGGAGATTGTGATGTGTCATCGCCTTCAGATGTATAGAATGTGATTAAAATTATGAATCTCTGGTTTTATTTGCATCCCATGCATCTTCAGATGGAGACACATCATTGAGATTCAATGCAAATACATGTAAAGATTGTATCGTTTGATTCGCACATTATGATTATAATCTGCATTCTATTTACCATTTCAAATATGAATGATATAGAATCTGTCTTTAACTTTGCCTCGCTTGAAAGGAAGACTTCTTAAAATTTGGCATATAATTTTCAATGCTTAATTTATAATTAATTTTGGTTATAGGGAAGCTGCTTGATTTGTTTTATCAAACGAAATGTTTAGACATACGTTGAAGGCGTTATTTTTATTGCAAAGCAAAAATTAATTATTTTACCGTTCTGGGTTTGAATTTAATGGTTAAATTATGGTCATGTAATGTATGCGAATGCACGCTCTCAGTAAACGCTCCATCGGGTTATATTTATTCTGAAGTTAAATTTCTCATTTAATTGGGATTGCGCGATACTGAGACTAAGAATTTAGGTTATAAAAAGTGATTTGCCAGAATGGCACATAAGCAACAATGATGTAGCCTGGGATTAGGTTGCTCTAGCTAGCAGGTTTTCAAACAGCTTTCTAGGTTACCGTTGGTTGCAGTACAAAAAAATGATATTTCAAGTGTAATTGTTAATTTATTGATGTTCGAGGCCTTATTCTGAGGAATGCATTTGTAGTTAGTCCTGCTGGAAGAAACAGCACTCGTGTCCTGTCCCACCTTTTCATATTCATAATAGGCATCGGGATAGATATTGTAATATATGCGATATATATTTCATCCACTTTGCTATTATTAGTGCCTGCATGTGATGGTGTACTTTGACGTGCTGTGTTGGGAAACATTCACATATCACATTGCCAAAACTTAGCTCTGACTTCATCAGTTTCCACTGTCTTATTCACTTGCCAGTTTTCCAGATGTCTTTGGTCACGTTTGCAAACGTTTCTTGTTTGGTGTTTCTTTGGCGATGTAATACGTAAATGCTACTTTGTTGGACTGGAAGTTAGATTGGATTTAGTGATGAAACGTTGCACGCTTTCATTCGTCCTGTTCGTTTCTTGCCCGTTCTCATCTGTTGTGATATGATGGAAGTCGTCGGTGAACTAAAGTGGATTCTTAACTCAGTTTCTCATTGGATCGTATATTAGCTACAATTTTTAATCTTCCATATGGTGTTTGCATGCGCAATATCCTGCTCGCTTTCACAGACTCGTAGATTCGTTGCCTTTTAGAGGAAGTTGCGAATTCCTGTGCATGATACATAGTTCTACTTGGTCAGGTTTCTGTTCCAAGATAGCCTTTACCACAATCTTTGCTGCAAAGGGAAACTACTCCCTTTGCCATTTATGCATCGAAAGTCAATTAACACCCAAGTTTGTAAAATGATTGAATCCAGAACATGATTCTCAAAAGGCTCTGCTCAAATTAACCTTCATTGCGAGGTCTTGAACCTAGTCTCGCCTTCGTTACTGTAGGGCTCGATCTCTTGGTGAAATCTCAAGCATTCTCTGGGGCAATTGGATGACTGTGAGAAATGTTCTTGTCAGAAAATCGAATTACATGTAGTTGTGATGATATTGACTTATTTTCTGTCAAAAAATCTGTAAAATATCTGGGAAGGAAGGCATATCTGAATAATGGCATCAATCTCTTAGAGACAAGTTCTTTTTTCAATCAGTGGTTTTCGAAACTGGTTTCAAAAATTCAAAACAGGATTTATTGGAATTTCGGAATAATATGTTTCTACCTAGTCTTGTTTTCTATTCCCGAAAACGCTCATCCAAAGCTCCTGTAACGTGGCAAGCAGGGTTGCCTCAATTTTTGACTTGTTGGTTAAATTGCAACTGTTATTCCTATCAATCACAGCTCATTTTCTATACATGTGACTTTTAAAGTGAGCGAATTAGAGAAAAATATGTTGGTGTACAGTATTTAAACATCCACCATTCAGATATGACTGATAACCAAATTTAGAGTAACAAGAAACTAGTTAACTTTATATTTTAACCAATAAATCAAAATCACATTAGTACAACTATTCAGAAACCCCTATTCTCTAAACAACCACAACCTGGTCCCATGTTATTTGCAGAAATGCAATGCCATTCCTGAAGTGGCTAGATTTCAGAATCGGTGATCTGTAATTAATTTTCGCATTATACTCCTGGCTTTTTTTTATTGCATTCGAGTCTTTGTCCGATTCGGAAGGTTCATCGAGTTGCTTCAGCATGCTATCTCTACATGCAAAGTCCTTCCCCGCATGTGTTTCATGTATATTAATAAGAGTTTCTACGATACGATAGTGAATTTATTTTTTTGTATCTCAGTGCAGTGGTTGACAACTAGCTAGTGCATAGTGTGTAAAATATGAGTGGAGTGATAATGTTAATCGTTTGTATCACTATTTTACTACATCATTTCAACTGGTGTCTTTCGGATGGGCATGCTGGAGCACGAGCCTTTTTTAACCTTCTACTTCTAACAGCTAATTAGTGACCTCTTAGTAAGCTGTAGTAGGATATCTAGTGCCAGTGACTGTTATATTCAACTTTTCTGGAACATTGTATTAAGCGGTCTATTTTTTCATACGTATTCTTACGGAATCTTAGTGTGACATTAGATAGAGCTCAGACGTTAATCTTATAGGTGTGTACAAAAACCCTTTCGAGACTTAGTAGCGTACAATCGAAGCCATGAAATCTTTCCACAGAAGCGCACATCTTTTCTAATTAACCGACACAATTTTCAGATATCCATATTGAATCGCACTCGCACGAATAACAAACGCCTTGTGCTACGAAACTGTTTTAAACTCTTCCTTATACTGTTACGCCACTTTTACTTGTTTCTCGTTTCTATTACTAATAACTTTATCGTACTTTTGAGTAGAAAACGTATCTAGATTTTTACTTCATCTTTTCCAAATTCTTGCCAATGTTTTCTATTGTAATTTTCGCCCAAGTTCAAGTTGTGGCACTTTTTTCAGGCTTGATGTAATGGGCTTAATGCAAGCATGAGCAGCTACTGTTTGATGGAGATGTCACTGTTTTTTGTGAGATTCGATATGCATGCTGTTGTGTTAAAAACTAAATGTATTTGGAATAGTGCTGAACCTTGCAAACATTTTGCTGTATTAGAACAGCAATTTCATGTTTTCTGCAATACATCAGTGGATAGCTTAGTGGATATGCAATTTAATAGAAAATTATTTTTGAAACAAGAATCTGCTTATAGATTTTAATTTTTCTACAGGATTCAAAAGGTCTTACCACCATTTATAAACATGGAATGTCAATTTTGCCCCATTATCCAGTTATGTCAGTGAATAATGATAACGTGTAACTGGTGTCATATCTTTGGAAATATCAAGTCATGTTTTTCAGTGAATACTCATTGAGGGTATTCAAGATTATCACACCAAACGACTATGAAGGTGTGTAATGCATGCATAACTCGTGCTGCAAGTAAGCCAGAAAAAGCGTAGTTCAAAAACTTAGTAAGTGATTTGTGTGTTTGCACGTGCATCAAACGTCTTTGAATTCAATATTGGCATTCCTTGTTTATAATATTGGATGATGTAACATTTTAACATCTGAAATAAGCCAATCCAGAAATACAAGCATAGCAAACATCTTGCTAGTTTGGTTCTGACATTGTTGCTTAACATAATGTCAACATGATAGGACCATGATTGATGTTGTCGTGCAATTAATCCTGTGAGGTACTGGATTGATAAACATGATTGGTTTGCAGTTGGCGCTAATAAGGTGACCTTTAATGCAACATAAGCAGCATATCTGAAGTGGTTGTTTCAAAAAGATGGTTATGCACATGCTACCTGGCAATTTTTTTTTTCAAACAAACTCGAGAAGCACTCAAAATTGATATTACATTGCTTTCACTGTTCAGTAGCTCAGTTCGTTATTCATGTGATAATTAAGCTTACATTTCTTGGTTATTTCCTAAACTTTTCTTGGCTTCGACTTTATAGTTGGATTTTTCATCTATACGTTTTCTGTACCAAATGAGTTTCTGCGCAGTTTTCCATATTGCTGACATACTCTTATCTTTGCCTTTTAATAATTCATTGTCATCTATGGAACCAAAAAAATTACCATTCATCGGATTAGGTGTCTTATTCAGTGGCTAGATTTTCTTGTTATAACTTTTGTGGGAAGAAGTGAATGTCTTCCTCTCCCTTGCGATGAAAATCCACCTTTGCTGTAAATATGTACGTTTCACTCGCAGTATTATATACATGTATATGCCAAAAGAACTACTGATACTAGAGTTTGAGTATTTTTAGTAAAGTGGATCATAGCATATTATATTAAACCTAGTTATGGATGCCAGCTGATCTTTATCGTAGGTTAGCACAAATAATGTGGCAATAGTGCTATTGTTTTCTCTCTTTGGCAGTAATACCATTAGCACTTGGGTCTGTAATAAGCGTAATATTTTTTTATCAAAATGTTCTCGTTCATAGTATAATATAACTCGTACTTAAAGGGTATTGGTAACTGCACTTTGAGCTTACATCTGTGAAAATTTTCCAAAAGGAATTCTGAGAGGCTCAAAAACCAATAATTTGATGAATCAGTGCGTTTCTTTAGTCATCGTCTAACTTAGCCGCTGCTTCAGTGCTTAAAATGTGCTACCGTGAAATAACTTTTCAATTTCCAAACAGAATATATTCCAACCTTAACATTCTTGTTTTCAGTCACTACGTACTAGTCTTCGTTATGGAGAAAATAATTGCTCTGATGCAGTAGTAGCACTTTTTATGATAAAAATTTGAATTTATTTTACAGATTGTAATTTTTCATAAGTTAGTGAGTAGGTGATGTTCTAACATAACCGTTCGAGTAAGCTTTTCAACTACAAATTTATCGTATATTGAAGAAACGTGCTGATTCTCTGAAAACCCTCAGCATAAGGTTATAAAAGCGATGACGCGTGCAGTATTAATTTATTGCAGAATTTCGAGAAAGGGTGTTACAGTTGCTTAATTTGTGTTGCAATCATTCCAAATATAACCCACTTTCCTAATGTACTATATGCAATATTGGTCGTTGTAGGACTTCTGCCTAGATTGAATTTCACCCCTTAACTTTTTATGTTTCTGCTACTTCTCGAGCTGTTAGCAAATACCATATATTTGGAGTTATCGGAAATTTTACTCATTTATTTATTAGGTAGGGTAACTCGCTTTATCTAAGTCATTAAATTTCTCATTGGTATTTCTGTTTCTCCAGGAGTTAAACAAGTATTCATTTTCTTATTGTTTTTAATCATGTACACACATTTTGTACATGTAAGCATGATTCTGATATAGTATATTTCATTTAGTTTTATTCAAGATTCTTTGCTTTAGTCATTATTGTCTCATTATCTAGTAAACCTGCCAAGATTTGAATCTCATACTGTCTAGGGATATTTTTATATCGTTGAATTGATGTGCATAGAAAGGAAAGTGGCCCTTCATCAAACTTCTCTATTTGACTACTGGTCCTGATATGGTTTCAATCTTCTGTTTATAATTAACCCTAGACTAAACGGTGAACCTGACATTATTCCTGACATTATGAGATTTAGGACAATCTAGACGTTGTACTGTGACTTTTTATGCACTTTACCGTTTTCGAATATTCCTCGTTGTTTGATAAGACGCTGTTTTCTTTCTGAATATCAACAGAGAAGCTTAGTATGTTGTGCAGCTTTCATTCATGTGGAATTTGTAGTTCCTATAGAATTTTTGGTATTGTGTCAAAAATTCGCTTCATTCAGCAGCATGTTGATATATTTATTGCCACATTTTATATTAAATGCCATAGTTAACTTAGCACGTGAGGTTTGACCGGTAGGCTTTGTTACAGACAGTAGTGGTTGAGCCAATTTGGCAAGCGTTGGCATTCGGAAATGACAATTTCTTGGACACTCAAGGTTTAAAATTGGTCGCGAGCAATGTAGCTAACTACAAATTGTTCATTCCTTTAAAATATGTTTTTCAATGTTTCATCTTTGAAGCTGATGAAACTTCTTTTAAAAAAAACTGCTCGATCTGGCGTTCGAGCTAGTTTAAAACTTTTTATGGTGAATGATTTCGCATCCAAATTGTACAATGATATTGCCGTTAGCTATAATGGCATCGTTATTTTAACCTATCGTTAACAATCGCCAATTTGGTTCAACTTCTACGAATTTGAAAACGAATACATCTTGCGTCCTTCGTGTGCGTGGCATTTCACTACCATATCTAGTCCCTAAATACTCTTGACATTGTCAAAACCTCAAATGCTTTAAAATCGTCATTTAAGAAACGATTGATTCGACTTATCAAAGCACATCATACGTTTGAATGATGGGAATTTTGAATTTCAAACATCCTCAAATCCTAGCAGAAAAAGGCTTGGCATTGGAAAAGCCCATGTACAGTATGTAGGCTGACGATTTACTGAATTGGCAAGATTCGAAACTGACTCCCGGTTATCACTCAAGTGATATGTACATGTATCTCGGCAGTAAAATCTGGACAGAATTGATATGTGGCCATTTCTGCTGCGAAAAATTTATTTTCAAGAAATGCCGTCCAATGGGAATTAACCTGACCTTAAAGATGATTCTGGCACTAAAATGTCAATTTAGCACACGTACCTGTTCCCCAATCTGTCATCAGAGAGGACTTTCTGACAGATTTTTTGCGGCTTTTTCAGAAAATGACAATGGGGGTGCCGCCATTTCTCATTTTGTTACAAAAAAAATTTGCACCAGCGTGTGTACATTGCCAACCTTAAGAGTACAGTACAAATTCAGGTGCTTTGTCTGACCATTAGTAAGATGCAATGTAGTTTTTTATTCTGATAATACAGTTATTGTTATTTGATCTTAATCCAGTGTGATTTCAATGTGCAATTAGCACGCCTCGTTCTCATTAAGCATGGCCCAGGTGCGAACCTGCAGATTCTCAAAACTTGTGCGAGTCGCTCTCGGGTTTTTAAGACTTCCTGAGAACTACAAGTTGAGATGGGGCTTTCTCTTTGTTTTATGCCATTGACATTTCTCATATGGTTTTATGTATACCCTGTGATAATCAGAATCGTATATATCATTTTATTACAAGTTTTGACGAATTTTGACCAGATAGTATCTGTAGGAAAGTACACTAAAATGTCACATAATTGTGTGGGCAACAACATGACGGTGATACAAAACACGTGCAGTGAAGTCAGTCTTTCCAAGAGATTAATACCATGTGTTTGCAGTTGTCATGGCATTACCCAAACAACTTGATGTTGTAGCATTGCTGACCTTTCAGATAGCTTTATTTATTGTTGATTCTACTTCAGTTGAATACACACTAGCTTCTATTTATTTGTAAACTTCAGCAGTGTGAAGTTTCATCACATTAATATTTTTTTATTATTTCTGTTGTTTTTGTTTTTACTGGTGAAAGTACAGCAATGGCTTGTGTCAATTGAGTTGTTATGCCAATAGTCAATTTTTTAAGCAGTTTCTAATTGTGATATGTAATTTGCATTTCACTTTTTATGCATTCACTTGGCTAAAAGTAAGCTTAAAAATTGGTTGTAACTTGTGTGAACCTTTAAGAATTATGTCAATATTCTTCCTTTTTGAAGTGAGATTCCTCTACCTTCAAAGATACATTTTGAGAACAATATCATATCATATACATTTGTTCATGAACTTTCTCATTTAGGTGTAATCTGTATAATTTGAAAATAATGAGAAACTTTACAAAAAGAATGAATTTTTAAGTGGTAATTTATAAAAAAAAATTATTATTTACTTTGTCTTTTTACCCTAGTATTGGGTAACATTTTGATGATCAAGTGAGGTATAGTGAGGATGTTGCTCCTGTTCTTGAAGTTAGATATGTTAGATATTCAACAAGTTATTCAACTCCTTATTCAGAGATCTCTGGATTTAAAAACTTTCACTTGTTCAAAGCATATGAAAGCGGATACAAACTGAATAGCTAACACTTAATTGGCACTGTCATTGCACCAACTCGCTTCGTCCTAACGTACCGGTGTCTATTTGCATTCCCTGCATAAACTCTTGTGCCCTTTCTGTGATAGTTCAGTTCACTGAAGAATATATGTGTTTTGTTGCTTACTTTTTATCAAAGATTACTGAGTAGACAACACATTATTTGACTTGCAAAATTGTTTCAAGTTTATTGTTTTATTTTTATTTCCAAAACTGGGCCATGCTTATTTTTACATATTGTAATAAAATTATTAAATCGAGTTTTTAATGTATACATCAGTTTTTTCTTTCCAGTAGTATTGTCTTTCTTAATCTTATCAAATCCATTCAAAGGTATGAAAGTTTAGTAGTCAAGATTAACTTGTTTTTGAAGGATGCATTTTTGACATTATGCTCTATGATCTGTTCAAGGAAAGAGGAAACAGAGTTCCAACCCGATTCAGCTTATAGATTTGGTTTTCTAGCCACATTCCCACGATACGTGTAAAGCCATTGTGATTGGCAGAAATGGCCTGGCAAGATTTATTGCCAACAGGCTTTTGCATCCCATTGGTCCATTTGAATTCCCCAGTTTCCTCTTCCTTGGACAGACTATAGTTGGACATTTACTGAGATAGCTTCAATACTTGTTAACATTTTGACATGTTTTTAATAAACCTTAGTCAGCTAAAAGAAATTGATTTAATCTGTGTTTCGTCTAATTCAGGCACCAGACTGGTGTCACGAAGCTTTGATCTCACTCATAAGAAATTCGGACAACGTGCTGGAATCCAAAGGAATCGTCAAATGTTCACCATCAGCTCCCTGCAAAAAGGTAATGATAAATCAGAGCTACTAACTACAACTAAACAAAGATTCAAGACTCCTGGTTTGCACTAAGTATTAAGCACACCTTTTTCACTTTCAGCAATTTATGGTCCTTAAATTCTATTAACTGTGCTTTTAGAGTTAACTCGCTATTGACTAAAAAGGCTTCTCTGCATTGTTGATAGCAATCTTGGAAAGACATACCTAAAAGAAATCATAAATTAAACAATGTAACTGGTAAGT
>JAQFYZ010001871.1:0-20201 GCA_034695085.1 Cylindroiulus punctatus
TTTAAAGTCATAGAAATTTAACATATTTCTGGAAAAATCAGGGAAGTTGGAAAGGCTTGGAAAAAGCAGGGATGATTGATTTATTTTATATTTAAAATTTAACAAATTTCTGGAAAAATCAGGGGAGTTGGATAGGCCTGGAAAAGTCAGGTATGATTTATTTATTTGAAAGTCATGGAAATTTAACATATTTCTGGAAAAATCAGGGAAGTTGGAAAGGCTTGGAAAAAGCAGGGATGATTGATTTATTTTATATTTAAAATTTAACAAATTTCTGGAAAAATCAGGGGAGATGAAAGGCCCGGAAAAGTCAGGGATGATTTATTTATTTTAAAGTCATAGAAATTTAACATATTTCTGGAAAAATCAGGGAAGTTGGAAAGGCTTGGAAAAAGCAGGGATGATTTATTTATTTTATATTTAAAATTTAACAAATTTCTGGAAAAATCAGGGGAGATGAAAGGCCCGGAAAAGTCAGGTATGATTTATTTATTTTAAAGTCATGGAAATTTAACATATTTCTGGAAAAATCAAGAAAGTTGGAAAGGCCTGGAAAAATCAGGGAAAAGTCAGGAAAGATTTATTTTAAAAAGTCAGGGAGATTTAACACATTTCTTGAAAAGTCAGGGGAGTTTTGCTTGTTCTGTTTTGATTTTTTTCCCTTTTCTATTTTTATGTGATTTGAGTTTAGAGTAATCGTATTGTTTTCGAAATTTGATGAACAAATTTTTTGCCAGTTATTTCTAAATTAGTGCGAACCTTCATATCAACAAATTTCCAAATTTAGTCAACGTTTTCCTATGAAATTGTGTTTAAATTCCTTTAAATCGTCCAAATGTCTTCCAAAATGTCCATCATCTATTCTAAAAAAAATGTATTTGAATTCCTGCAAATCACCTAAATTTCTTCTGTTTTGCTTGTTCGTTTTTTTCTTTTTATTTTTTTCGCGTTTTGAGTTTATATTAATCTAATCTAAACTAAACTGGTTTAAAAATAGTTTCTTTATTGAGGCAACCTCTGCCAGCCGACGAGCCGTTAGGAGAAAATCACTTTCTCATTGTCTGTAGTGGAGATGCAGCAGGCAGGGAAAATACTGGAGTGTAACCGAATTCTTCGAAATTTGATGAAAAATTTTGTTGTTTCATTAGCAAGTCTTGTGGACCCCCAAGGACCAATTCTTTCACTGCAATCGAGTTCTTGAGGCTTTTCAATATCGATGTTGGCAGGGAAGGCCTGACATGGGTGTCCACAAATTAAATTTCGAAGCAATTAAAATAATTAAAAATGAGGACTGACGTTAGGCGAGGGTATTTAAGGAAGCCAATTAAGCTAAAGTGGGGCCTGTGACGCACTGACCGTCTGAAATCGATCGATGGGATCTTGAATTTCCATACCTGTAGATGAAAATGTCATAATGGAATGGGAAAAAACCGAAATTCTGCATGTAAGGGAATCGAGTGGGTGGCTGGTTGTTTGATGACGCCCACTCCATCCAATTTATGCCCAATCGAGTAATCTTATCGTAATCCACTTAAGCCCACCAGATGTCAGATAATATCATCATTGACACTGGAATTTAATTATCGAACTGAGGACCTGTTCTTCCCAATTTGGTCTCAAGATTGGGCATCGAATTACAAACACCATTATACCCTGGAAATATTTGCTAATTGACAATTGATGGCATTCAGCCACTCAGCCAGTTGATTATTACGTTAAATCAAATCTAAAAATTATCCTTGTGTTTTGATAACTTTGATTTGAATTTTTGACTGCCGAGTCGTGCGGACACCCTGTAGTCCCCTGAATGAATTTTGAAGGAAAATGTCATTTCAGATGACATTTTTATTCAAAACTCATAAGAATGTTTATTTCTAATGAACATTTCAATTAATTTTGAATACAAATTTAATCTATGATGAATGTTTGAATGAATTTTGAATGAAAATGTCATCTCTAATGAAAATTTGAATGAATCTTGAATTTTCATCTCAGATGAATATTTGAATGCATTTTGAATGAAAATGTCATTTCAGATGACATTTTTATTCAAAACTCATTAAAATGTTCATATTTAATGAACATTACAATTAATTTTGAATACAAATTTAATCTATGATGAATGTTTGAATGCATTTTGAATAAACATTTCATCATTGGGGAAATTTTAATGAATTTTGAATTAAAATTCTGGTGAACATTTCATCTTTGATGAAAATTTTAATGAATTTTGAATTAAAATGTCATCTCCAATGAAAATTTGAATGAATCTTGAATACAAGTTTCATCTCAGATGAATATTTGAATCAATTTTGAATTAAAATGTCATCTCAGACGAACATTTGAATGAATTCTGAATGAACATGAAATCATCCGGAAGGTTGAAAACTACATTTCTGCAGGTAGTTGGAACTCACAACATGTGATAAATCACGATTTGTGAAGCTAATACTCGACCGCCCCCACTCGAACGCTGGAGTGACTCGCAGCTGGCAAACTGTCACGTACTGGCCAGTCAATCAGTGAGTAAAAGGAGAGTGAATGAACCGATTCCGCCGGACCTGATCCTGGACGGGAGAAACGACCTTCTCCACGGGGTCCTCGGCGGACCAATTATCCACAAGCCGGATAATGGGGCCCGCCCACGCATTACGTTTGCATCCAATGCACTCACAATTTACCCAGGAATTACCACAGCTGCTCTTGCACGATGATATAGACACACATTTGCTACGTGTTTTTCGCCAAAGGGCACGTGGGTGGAAGGGCCTATTGTGGAGTAATTGTCTGGCGTGCTGCACATCAAAAGAAACTACTTGAGACTTATTGCAGGCACTGACAAGGGCATTGGGTTGCATTGCTATTCCAAAGTGGACAGTTGGAAAATTTTGGAAACTAAAACTGGCAGGTCATGGAAAAGTCATGAAACTAAATTCACGCTTTAGAATTCATGGAAATGTCATAAAATGGAATCCATGGAAAGTCGTGAAATGAAATTCACTCTATGGTATTCATGGAAATGCCATGAGATTGAATCCATGGAAAAATCATCAAAATGAATTCATGGGAATTCATGAAATTAAATTCACGCCGTATAATTCTTGCACAGTCATGAAAAGAAGTTAATGGAAATGTCCTAAAATTGATATTATAGTCGTGGAGGTCGTCATTTCCATGACATTAGGGTCATGAAAAAGTCGTCAGATAAAATTCACATCATGAATTCATGAAAATGTCATGAAGTCGATATTTGGGCCATGGAATTCATGGAAACAATGCACAAAAAAGTCAGTTTGTGGAAAAGTCCTGAAGTGAAATTCACGTCGTGGAATTCATGGAAAAGGCATGGATTGAAATTCACGTAGCCATGGGAATGTCTTCAAATGAGAAATCCATGGAAAAGTCGTGAAATAAATTCGCATCATTTGGAATTCATGGAAATGTCTGGAAATGAAGTTCACGTAGCCATTGAAATCATGAAAATGTCATGAACTTGATGTTAGTGCTGTGGAATTCATGGAAATGCCATGAAATAGAATCCATGGAAAGTCATGCGATGAAATTCACTCAATGGAAATTCATGGAAATGCCATGAAATTGACGTTAGGGTCGTGGACGTCGTATTTTCCATGACATTAAGGTCATGAAATTAAATTTACGTCATGGAACTAATGGGAATGGCATGCTATGGAATACATGGAAAGTCGTAAAATGAAATTCACTCTATGGAATTAATGGAAATGCCTTGAAATTGAATCATGAACTTAAATTCACACCGTAAAATTCTTGCACAGTCATGCAATGGAATTTAAGTCAAGAAGTTAATGGAAATGTCATAAAATTGATATTAGGGTCGTGGAGGTCTTAATTTTCATGACATTAGGGTCATGAAAAATTCATGAGATGAAATTCACATGAACTCATGAAAATGTCTTGAAGTTGATAGTTGGGCTATGAAATTCATAGAAAAAATGCACAAAAAACTCAATCTGTGGAAAATTCCTGAAATGAAATTCGTCATAAAATTCATCTAATGGTATGAATTGAAATTCACGTAGTCATGGAAATGTCATGAACTTGATGTTAGGGCCGAGGAATTCATGGAAATGGAAAGTCATGAAATGAAATTGGCGCTGTGGAATTCATGGAAACTGCTTGAAATTGGCATTAAGGTCGTGGAATTCAATGAAATGTGATGTTATTGATGTATTGATTTATTGATGCATTGATGTTATTAACATATTGTTATGTTATTGATGTATTGTTATTAGCAGCTATGATTGTCTGCACCTTTGTTGGGGATGTTCAAAACCTGGTCAGACTTGATTGGTTCTGTAATTCGATTGACCCTCCACCAATTTACTCCAGGCAGCGTGGTCAGTTAAAGTTACTCGAGTTAATTGCAGACTCGTTGATTAGTGGAATGTCGTTGTCTTCCATTTCCGTTTCCGCCACTTCCTCCGATGATCCCTTTGGTGTGGTTTTGAGCACTTTCTGCTGCATGGAAGCCATGTGCTGCAACTTAATCATTGTTTTATCATCCGGAAGTGCCATTGGCACACTTCTAATTGATGTATCTAATTAGCATCGAACGCTGGCTGCCAAACAATTACAGAATTTCGTTTTTCTGCTGCAAAGCGACAGGTTGTGGACATTGGTGCCAAGTGTTTATTGACCAGGAGATGAAAGTCATTGGTAAGCAATTTTCCAGACGTTCAATGACCTGATTGGATTTGCTTTGATGGGATTTTGATCCATTTTGGCTTCTTGATTTCGTCCAATGACAATGCATTTTCATCCTCAATTAAAGTTTGGGACCCCGGACAATTGGTCTTTATTGGGATGCAGTGGTTGCTCATCTACTAGGAGACCCCAGTAATTGGTGCCTCCTGCCCCCACTGATGTTTCTGCAATTAAGTTATGAGACTATTAGTTTCTGGAGCTGTTGTTAATTCGATTGCAGCATTATTGAAAGTGATTTTTTGCAATTGAATTTTGATAATTTTGGACAGCCATGATACTTTCAAATGAAACTAAATGTTTTAATTCAAAGTTTATATTGATAGTAACTTCCTGCGCTATATAAAATGAAAAAACATTTCGTTTTTAGAATTTCTCCAGATATTCTTTATTTTACCGACCATTCAGATGGCAGGTGCTGCCATCTATCGCCCATAAAGCAAAATAAAGAGGTCAAACATAGAATTATCGTTTTTATTAATATCATATACATTTCCATAAGTTGTCAAAGAGCACATCCCAAAAAACGCGAGTCCCTGTTAATGTTAACAAAAAAATTATTTTCATATGTTCATCAGGAAAGGAGAAATTGTATTTGGTAATTTTATGCAGGGTGTCCCCAAAGTAACGACGCACTTTCTGATGAAAAATTGTCAGGACTGAATGCCTTTTGAATACAAATTTCATCTCTGATGGAAATTCCTTCCAAAATAATTGTTTGCTTTGGTCAAGGATGCCCACCTGTAGCACTCATAATGCATCATGTGCATGTCATTAAAACACAATTTCATCTTCCATACTTGCGTGTCAGTTTCAATTCAGCTTGTGGGTCTCCAGGAGGAACTTGTGTCGCCACCAGCTCTGCCAAATTTGATGTCTTTTCCGTAAATATTCTTGCATGGCCTGTGGCATGTCTGCAACCAAGGTGGCAGTAATTGCGACTGGGAATCGACGTTGTTATTGCAATCACGTCGCAATTATTATTGCTGCCCCGCTTTTGTGTCGCCCCAAAATGCGTATTAGTCGTGTTGTTGTTTTAGCCTGGTTTTTGTTCGGCGTCAATAATCAGTGCTCGTGTGGGAGGCATCGAGAAATGACAACAATGACGCTTCAGGGGCTTCTTCACTTTCTCCGGTTTGATATCGAGGCGCAGGGCCTCGCCTAATTGACGAACAATCGTAATTCAATTAGACAAAAATGCATAGAGTTGTTTGTTAGTTTCCCCAAATACGCTCCATGCACCGATATGGCTTTGGGCTCATTGCTGTCTCCAAAGACTTTGTCGTTGGAAGTTATCCCCAATGCTTCTGACCTTTGGTGTTATGTTTAAAATGTCAACAGATGTCAGATTGTTTTCATTAGAGGCGTCATAAACGTATAAACAGATATATGAACTCAGTCAGAAATCTGTTGGTAACAACACAATGTTTCTGACTGTGTATAAGGAATGTTCATAACTACACCAGTCACAAAGAAATGTCCTTTCTTGCTATTTTTCTATAGTTAAGGTTTATTGAATAAGTTACGGCACCGAGCTTTTAGTAGAACTTGTTTGTGCTGATCATCTCAACATTAAAAGACAATATTTTCAAATACATATACATTAGCAGCCGTGTTTCAGAACAAACAAAACATTGTTTAGGAAAATAACGTTGTAATGATACAAAAAATGTAAAGAAATTGAACATGATGAATGTTGTGTATATATGAATAGTTTGTAGATACGTATATGTAGTTGTAGGTAGTATGTGTAAAATGGTTTAGATGTCAAATAGAGACCCTCAAAGGCGCTTTGAGTACGACTTCATGTAAGTACGGTATGTCTTTGGGATGTTAGTGGTGTCTTAAATCACCAGAAGTCAGGTGAGACTTCATGGGGGACATGGAAGACTGTGGTTGGACTTCACGGGGACATGGAAGACTGCGGTGGGACTTCAAGGGGACATGGAAGGTTGCTGTGGGACTTCACTGGGATTTTGAAAATGTGGCACACGGACCATTTCATTGAAACATTGATAACATTTTTCTTAGGTACATGTCCACAGTCCAAAAAGGTACTACAGTTTAGCCATGGACATCAGTTTGGACGTTTCCAGAATTTACAAAAAACTACTGTATTGATGTGCATGATGGCCATCACCGCCATTTCTGATGTTATTATTTTTTTTAATTGCTTCTCAGATGCCCATCCACAGAGCCAGATCACTCGGCTGGACTGGCTGGACAACCACACGGTGGTGTCGGTGGGCCAGGACTGCAACGTGAAAGTATGGGAGGTATCCTTTAAGTTCTGATGCGCTGGTGGTGGCTTCTTGCCGCGGTGACAGTCTTTCTGTCCCGCTCTGCGGTCTCTGCTTTTTTCTCCAAATTCTTGGTTGCTGGTCAAGATTCTCACTTTCGTGGTGCTGGTCTCTGCATTTTTATTTTATTTTTTTATTTATGTTGCCTACTTTTGATTGCTTTTTCACTTTCATTGGCCTCATCGCATCCTTCCGCTTTCCATCTTCTCCCAAAACTAACATACCGTGAAACCCCTTAATCCATGAAAAGCAATCATAACGTGCGTTTCAGGGCCCCGGAGGAGCCGAGGATGCGGTCAGCAGGGCCTCTGCAATCACATCCCCCTGATTATTTATCCACGTAATGACAGAGGCCCTGCTTGATTTTTTTCCCTCATTTTACACGATGCCGGTCAAGAGCCGGGTTCTCTACGGGCACCTCGGTGGACGACTTTTGCGAAAAGCTGTCAATAATAAGCCCGTTAAGCCGCATTCTGCTCAATCGGCTAAGTTCCGAACGTTCGGCAACGCTAGCGAATAAGATGCCGGAAAACCCAATTCCTGCAATGGTAAATGTTGCCCGTTGGCCATGGTAAGGGGCACGTGCCGCGTCTCGTTAACATCTCCGGATGCGCGAGACTCCGGCAAAGGGCTTTTCTCTTAAATATAATATTTGTAACCGATTATTCAAAGGTTTACCATTGCAGGCAAGGGCTTTGTGGCCCTCTTAGGTACCAATCAAAAATTCAACGCTGGATGGTGCAACCATGCCGGCCGTCATCCAGAATTAACGAAGGTTCATTTTATAAATGCGCGCTAGGTTTTGAGCCGAGTCTCGAGCTCGGCACTGTATTCGGTGAATCGTGCGAACGTCTCGAGATAATCATTTTTCCCCCAACTACTTTCTTGATTTTATATACGATATGATATTTTTGCCTAATCAAGCGAACACTTTGAAAACGAATTTATTGTAAGATGATTTTTTTGAAGTTTGAGGGTAGGCTAGCGGGGTATTTAATAAAAACGTGAAAGCTGTGGATCTGGTGGTTTTCGCCAATTCGACCGCGGTCTTCTGTAAATTTCCAAAACTTGGGAAATTAATCCCCCCGGGAGCTCATCGAACATACTTTCACTGAAGGGTCTCGGTGAAGGGTCCATCGCTGATTCTTTGGGCGTTTAGAACCATGATCTCAAAAAGTTTGCGAAACTTCGCAAGTCTATGCGTGAATACGGATGTCCTCACTCACTGATCGACTCGGTGGTTGTGTTTTAAACTGATTGTAAGTTAAAACCGTAACAGCTACAACCTTGGATGTGAAGTCTACCTAGCAGAAAATGAAATAAAAAAGTACCATCATTTTCCTACTAATGGCAAAAAAAATACCATTCTGAAATACACTTTTGCACTTTTATGGCAGAAGTACCATCTTATTATAAACTTTAATGCAGAAAACCATCGTTATCATTGCATGTAACCCATTACATAGTTTTTCAATGTTTAAACTGTATGTTTACAAAATAAAGTTAGAGCATTAAGAACATACGATTGTCTACAAGATCAACAATGTCTTCAGGAGGAGGTGCACACTTAAGGCCCATTAAAAGTGCCTTGTGACTTTGGGGACACCCTGCATAAAATTACGAAACACGATTTCTCCTTTCCTAATCAACATATTAAAATATTTTTTTTGTAAACATTGAGAGGGAAATAAATATAAGAGATTTACTGTCTGGAAAAATTCTAAAAACGAAATGTCTTTTCATTTTATATAGCACAGGAACTTACTATCAATATCAACTTTGAATTAAAACATTTAGTTTCATTTCAAATTATCATATCTGTCCAAAACTATCAAAATTCAATTACAAAAAATCACTTTCGATGAGCCTTAAGAAAGCCATGCATAAAATAATTTTAAGTTGTATTATAACCTGTTTTGGGTAACAAAAACTACGGAAATTTTCATGTGATTTCATGTTTGCATTGTAATTGCATTTGCAGTGCAAGTTTTCTGCAGTAAAGTGTTTATAAGATGGTACTTTGTCATAAGTGTGCATCTAAGATAATTTTTGCCATTAATACAAAAATAATTTCACTTTAATTGTACTTTTTGATGTAAATTTGTTGCTAGGTTTCATATTCATGAATATGCTTTTATCTGCATTTATGGTTGTGTGGTCCCCGAACAAGTCTGGTAAGTTTTCTAATTATGAGATAAGCATTCGGTTAAGACTAACTTTGACCCATTGAACTATTTATCTGTTGCAGAGAGGATGCCAGAACCGATAGGAGGGTTTAATTCGTTTTATTGCCGGAATCGATACCAATTATTCGATTTCCCAGAGGAATTTCATATTTTTTTCCCGGCATTATTGATATTTCTATTTTTGCGAGCTTTTAGTCTATTTTTGAGTCGGATTTCCATCAGGTTTTACTCCATTTATAGATCCAGCGAGTCCCAGGGCATCGCAATTTTGCTAATTTTCTGCTCCTTCTACCATTTCCATATATTAAATGAATTGAAAATGATATCAGGGGTTTTTTTCATTTTTTTTTTCAAATTCTACAAATCATGTGCCCCAAGTGTGATCTCGAAGCCAGGGTGCTTTGTTGGTGGTGCAGTTGTGACCTACTAAATCGTGTTTTGAGTAACTTGAGTTACACCTATTTCAAAATTATCAAAAAGAAATTCAAAATTACTTGGGAATAATGACCAGTAGACATGCGCATTTTATATGAAACAGTATTTCAAAATATATTTTTGTGATTTTGAAATTTACTATTTTTTGATTAAAAAGTCTTGGTATTTACAATACCAAATCCAATAGACGCCATGGATTTTACTTTAAACAATGATTGAATAATTTATTTCAAAAGACATTTTTGTGATTTTGAAATTTACTATGTTTTTGATTGAAAAGTCATATTTACAATACCAAATTCGATAGACGCCATTGATTTTACTTTAAACAGTGATTGAATAAGTTATTTCAAAAGACATTTTTGTGATTTTTAAATTTACTATTTTTGATTAAAAAGTCTTAGTCTTACACTACCAAATCCAGTAGACGCCATGGATTTTACTTTAAACAATGATTACTTTGAATAATAATTGAATAAGGCATTTCTGAAGACATTTTTGTGATTTTAAAATTTACTATTTTTTGATTGAAAAGTCATAATATTTACAATACCAAATCCGGTAAACGCCATCGATTTTACTTAAAAAATTATTGAAAAAGGCATATAAAGTAATTTTTGTTATTTTGAAATTTACTATTTTTTGATTAAAATATCGTAATATTTACAATACCAAATCCAGTAGACGCCATGGACTTTAGTTAAAAAAATTATTGAAAAAGGTATTTAAAAAGACATTTTTGTGTTTTGGCAACTTACTATTTTTTGATTAAAAAGTAAAATTATTTCAAATTACATTACATTTTTGTGCAAAACCATTTGAAATTTACTATTTTTGATCATGTGGTTATTTCACCAGGCCTGCTTTGTTGAAAAACTTCTTCAATAGTTATTGAAGAAGTTTTTTGAGCACACTGAACCATGAGTCGATGCTTTCTGTCATCTTCGGTTGACCTCCCAATAAATTAGAATTTAATACCGGTCAGGCGTGTGGCTGGCATTAATCACAGAATTAATTTCAGATATAAAATTGCGGAAGGAGGTCGAATTACTTGAGCAGCAGGCCATGTTGGCAAACATTTTTAACATTGGAAAGGTTGTTTCAAACAACTTCTTTCAAGGTCAGTTTTTAAGCAGGAAAATTCCACGAATATTCAGCTTGAAAACTTTAATTTCATATCCAATTTAATTCAGGATTAAAATGAGGAATGCCTCGTAGTGTCCATCACAGACAGACACCTGATGGATTCCTCGCCAATAAGTTGCTTGCATCTGAACAAGAAGCCTATTGTGCTGCCACCTGTAAGTATGCTTGCAATATGCTAAAAAATTGGTATTGGTGTTACATGCTGTTACTACTAATTTAATTCAGTCCTTGAGTTCACCATGATCAAGTTGTAACAGTTATAATGGGGGATAAGGGGACCTGGAAGCCGTATTGGAATTAGTTGTTCTATTCTGTCGTAGTGGATTTAGTATAGTTGCATTGAATTGACTGTAGAAGATGGTGGATTTGGTATTGGTGTTACATGTTCTTGTTACTAATTAAGTCCTTGAGTTGGCCATGAGCAAGTTACAACAGTTATAAGGGAAGGAAGGACCTGGCCGCCATATTGGAATTAGGTATTCTATTCCGCCATAGTGGATATAGTATAGTTGCATTGAATTGACTGAAGAAGATGGTGAATTTGGTATTAGTGTAACATGTTCTTGTTACTAATTCAGTCCTTGAGTTGACAATGAGCAAGTTGCGACAGTTGTAAGAGTAGGGGGGGGATCTGGTTGCCATATTGGAATTAGGTATTCTATTCCGCCATAGTGGATTTAGTATAGTTGCATTAAATTGACTGTAGAAGATGGTGAATTTGGCATTGGTGTTACAAGTTCTTGTTACTAATTAAGTCCTTGAGTTGACCATGAGTAAGTTGTAACAGTTATAAGGGAAGGAAGGACCTGGCCGCCATATTGGAATTAGGTATTCTATTCCGCCATAGTGGATATAGTATAGTTGCATTGAATTGACTGTAGAAGATGGTGAATTTGGCATTGGTGTTACATGTTCTTGTTACCAATTCAGTCCTTAAGGTGACCATGAGCAAGTTGCAACAGTTGTAAAAGTATGGGGGACCTGGCCGCCATATTGGAATTAGGTATTCTATTCCGTCGTAGTAGATTTAGTATAGTGGCATTGAATTGACTGTAGAAGATGGTGAATTTGGCATTGGTGTTACATGTTCTTGTTACTAATTAAGTCCTTGAGTTGACCATGAGTAAGTTGTAACAGTTATAAGGGAAGGAGGACCTGGCCGCCATATTGGAATTTGCTGTTCTATTCTGTCATAGTGGATTTACTATACTTTAATTGAATTGACTGTTGAAGATGAAGATTTTGGTATTGGTGTTACATGTTATTACTGCTAATTCAGTCCTTGAGTTGACCATATGAGTAAGTTGCAACATGTGTAAGGAGGCACCTGGCCGCCATCTTGGATTCCATCCGCCATCTTGGATTAGGCCTATCTGCGACTTTCTTTTAACGGAAATTGGCGTTAACACAACACCACCTATCGTGTTTCCCCCATGCGATCCACGTATACGATTTCGTGCGTTTTGTATTAAACCATCTCCGAATTCAGCAGTCTGTAATATGACTTACCCAAAAAGCGAGTTCGTTACCCTTCCCTTCGAAGGCTTCGCATTTTGGCCCCTAGTTTTGAGTCACATTTCGGGTTTCCTCGGTGCCTTCATTCAAGTCAGTGTCGCATTTCCCTGGGGGAACCTTGCATTTTATCAGGTTTTGATGACTTCCACAAAATCGTTGAAAGGTCATGTGGTTTTAATGCCAGTTTTGATGAGGAATTTTATGCTCCAAAAAATGAAACAAGCCGTGACGTCATTGGACCAACAGTGATAATTTTTACCTAAAAATATCTGCCTTATTTACGATTATGGGCAATTTTTTTCTGAAATGGAGATCAATTTCCTAATAAAAGTGGGCCCATCCAAAATTGCGATCAACCGGACCTTGAAATAAGCTGAAGAAAACTTGTTAACAGTGACGTCATGGGGTCAACCAGGGCAGTTTGTGACGCCATTTTTGGAACGGTCTAAATTATAACGTCAAATTTCTGTTCAATTTCACCTATGATTATTGCATTTTATTTATTTTTAATTTAAAAACAATCCATGTTAATGTGTTACAATGTACATTATGCTACAACTCATAAAAACATTCATAAAAAAACTTTATTTTTGCACGAATTTATTTAAATTTCAATGAAAAGGAAAAACACAGTAGTGTGTAATGCATGCATACCTACAACAAATGCACAAACAGGGTTAAAAACAATCCATGTTAATGTGTTGCAATTTACATTATGCTACAACTTACACATCCGGATAATCGAATTTCATTAAAAAAAACATTTATTTTTGCATGAATTTATGTAAATTTCAATGAAAAGGGAAAAACACAGCAGTGTGTACATACATACCTACAACAAATGCAGAAACAATGTTAGAAGCAATGCATATTAATTTGTTTCAACATACATTATGTTACAACTTACACGTCCGGATAATCGAATTTCGTTCAAAAAAAAATTTTGTATGAATTTATGCAAATTTCAATAAAAAGGGAAAACACAGTAGTGTGTACATTCATACCTACAATAAAGGCAGAAACATTGTTAAAAACACAATGTGTTGCAGTGTACATTATGCTACAACTTACATGTTCGGATAATCGAGGTTCTACTGTTCCTAGTTGAATACGAGTCAAATTTTAATATAAAAAAGTCCATATGTTCAACTGGTTCCATTTTTACTAATCACATGATGATGTGTAAGTTAAAGGGCGTTTAATTATTACATAATAATTTTTCTCATAATTTTTGATGATGCAATTTGGGGGGTGTTGGAAATGATGAATGATGATTGGTCTGACAACAGCCCTTCTCTGATGACATGATTCTTGAAATTTCCCTAAAGCACATAATTTTTCCGTCATTTTCTCAAGGTGAAATGTCATTTACTTGAAAATTGATCTGGTGTATATGATGAGTGGTTTCTCCGTCCATCACTGAGCGACTGCCTCCATTAGTGGGCTGGTCATCAATTGTTTTTGTTGCCATGGTTACGCCCAAAGCCAGGCTCATTCTTGTGTAATGATAACGAGGAGTGATACGCGATATTTCACTAAGTGATATCAAACATTTTGGAGCATATTCCTCGTCCCTCGAAGCCAAATTGAGGACGTTTCAGCAATAACGAGAAAAACTTCTCGTATTTTCACCACATAACGATCCCAATTTTAAATCTATATTTGGCCTGGATTATTTTCGGTTCAATATCACTATTTCGATGTCTGTTTTTTAGAAAATAGTTGTGGAAAACTAGATTTTTTGTTTGGGCATTTCCAGAAGTATTACTGAAATGGCCCAATGTGATAAAAAACTTTCATGAAAAATGAGAAGTGTGAATACTGGGACACGGAATGATACTTGGTTAGGAAAGTTGAAAACCTCAACTTCTCACTGCTATCCCTCAGATTCATCAACCAGGAATACCAACAATGATACTTGATTAGGAAAGTTGAAAACCTCAACTCCTCACTGCTATCCTTCAGATTCATCAACCAGTAATGCCATCGATGATACTTGGTTAGGAAAGTTGAAAACCTCAACTCATCACTGCTATCTCTCAAATTCATCAACCAGTAATTCCATCGACGATACTTGGTTAGGAAATTTGCACCTCAACTTCTCACTGCTATCCCTCAAATTCATCATCCAGTAATGCCAGCAATGGCAATCTTTTTAAGACACACCTGGACCCTCTTCATAATAAATGAGGAACTTACATGAGGAGTTGATGAATCTGATGAATGGCTATGAGGAGTTGTGGTTTTCAAGTTTCATAACCATGCATCATGCCATATCCCATGGTATCAACTACTCAGCCTACTCCACACTCCTCACTCTTCATCCTGACAAACACTTGACCTCAACTCCTATCCCTCAGATCCATCAACTCTTCAAACTCCTCATTTTTTTTGAGAAACTTGTCCCAGACTATCTTTTTTTTGTTTTGTTTATGATGAAAAAATGACGTTTTTTAAAACAAATTATGCAAATTATATTATAACAGAAAAATCGCATTTCTTCACAAATATATTTAAAACAGATATCAAGACTGGAGATATTTTGTTTGAAAGAATTTTTTTTTTTGCTAAACATCTTTTGATAACCAACCTAAAGGGGAACAAATTAAATTTAGCAAAAAAAATTAGCCTGACAAAAAATCTGTCATCTGAAGCCCCCAAAGTGTTGTGATTGTTAGCCATTCCATTATTCCCAGTTAATTTACGTAAATTGAATTTGGTGCTGGAGGGCTTCCGAAGAGTTTTTCCTCGAATTTGTCAAGCAATTACTTCTTATCAAGCAAGACAATGTCGTGAATGCTAACGATTAAGTGTGTCGTTTCTGAGGAAAATCTTGAGAGTCCAGTCCCCAGAACTGACCATTTTAGGGGATTTTTTTCATGAAAAAAACCTCATCGGTCTGTCATCTCCATATTGCAGATCATTGCTGTCTGTTTTATGACCATCAATCATCCAGAAACTATCTCTGTACTGCGAATTAATAAGTATTGTAGGCGGCCAGACACTTTCAACTTTTTATTTAAAAAATAATAAAAAAAAACTGGATTTCTGTGGCTGGGAAGGGCTGACCTCTAAATTTTATGGTTGCCATTAATTCGGAGAAAAAATTGGCTAGGGGAGCCAGAAATTTTAATTAACATTGCTCCAAAAAAATATTAATTCTCGAAATTCTCCAATATTTCATTTGCTACAATGTTAATGGAATTTTCTTGCATTCGCCTTGGTGCAATTTTATGGGTCGTTGATGTGGTTTAATCCCTTCTTGGAAATTGGTTTTTAATTTCCTTTTCTCAGCATGTGATTTTGATCTTAACTGTAATACGAATTTCATGTTTAATTTAATGTGACTTTGGTGTGAACTTTAATGTGACTTTGGTATGAACTTTAATGTGACTTTGGTATGAACTTTAATGTGACTTTGATATGAACTTTAATGTGAACATGATCTTAACTTTAACGTTACTTTCATGTTGACTTTTAAAGGACTTTTATGTTGCCTTTTAAAGCACTTTCATATTAAATTTTGTAGGACTTTCATATTTAGTTGTAAAGGACTTTCATGTTGACGTTTGAAGGACTTTCGTATTTGGTTTTAAAGGACTTTAATATTATCTTTGAAGGACTTTCATATCGACTTTTAATGAATTTCATATTAACTTTTAAAGGATTTTCATGTTGACATTTAAAGGACTTTCATATCAACTTGTAAAGGACTTTCATATTAATTTTTAAGGAATTTCATATTAACTTTAAAGGTCTTTCATATTTAGTTTTAAAGGACTTTCATAGTGACTTTTAAAGGACTTTCATATTAACTTTTAAAGGACTTTCGTATTAACTTTTAAGGCAGTTTCATATTAATTTTAAGGTGACATTTCCTGTCAATAATAAAACATTAACTTTTAAACTCTCACACATTAAATCTTACAAAAATGTAAAAACTTATTATCCAATCCATAGTATAGAGCCAATGCTCCAATTATGGTTACAAATCGTCATTAACATAGTCACTTCCATCAAATATTTCAAAACTTGCATTTGCACAATTGCATTATTATGAAAACAAACATTCGTGTTTTGGCCATGTTCATCAAAAAGGTATGTCCATGAAGAAATATTGTAATTTGTGCGATATTTATCTGAGGCATCTTGTTACTTGAGATGCGAATATTTTGGCTACCTTTCCTTTATTTAGTTTTGATGAAATTTCATCCAAGTGCATTCGAAACTCACTTGTGATGTAAATTGAGAAAATTTGCTGCACGAATAGGCCAATATTTAGGAGTATTTGAATGGAATCGTATTACCTTACATCAAAAAGCATGTGAGATTTAATCAAAAATAGTAGCTTCCAGCACTACTGTTCTCCAATTTTATGACATGAATTTCTGATTTCATTTATTGTCTTTTAAAATATTATGGAAAATAAGGAACAATCCATTCACCATGCATGTTAAAATGTATATAAAAATAGCTTCTGGTATTTTATGGACCTGGTTTTTATATTTAAGCTGTGATTTCATGTTAAATTTGGTGTTTCCAATTTTATTTTATTTTTATGATTTTTGATTGAACATTTTTACATTTTCAATACATTTTACATGTAAAATGCAATTTTTCATTAGGCTGAGAAATTATATTTTGTATTTACATGTGTTTTTTTTATATAGTTCAGTACTTAAAATTATCGTAAAAGCGTCAAAGCTTAATATATGCCATTTAAAAATAGTTTTTGATCAATACTAAAAATAGTGATTTAAAATTATCGTAAAAAGCATCGAAGCTTTAAATGTGGCAATTAAAAAAAGTTTTTGAAAATACTTTTTAAAACTATACACAAAGTTGTTTTTCAAATTTGAGCTTTAATTTGATATTTAATTATACTGCATATGTATTTGAAGATTTTTTTGATTTAAAATAATATTTTGTTAGGTAAATTTCATGAAAAATATGCTAATAAATTCAATTATAGCTCTATTTTTGTAAATTGTTTTAGAATGTTTTTTACAAGCTTTTCGCAAAATTTAATTGTAATTTGATATTAGCTTTTTATGTTTTCATTATTTTTTAGAAAATAATATTTTGTTAACTAAATATCGTGAAACAATATATTTTCAAATTATTTTCCAAATAAAACATCAAAACTTTAATTCTTAAATGTTATACTTATAATATGTAAAAATGCTAGAAAATCAACAAAATATCCAAATTTTCTTCATTTTTTTGTGCTGATGTTGCTATTGGAGGATACATCTTCAACATTTAATGATCAGAGGTATGTTGCTTAGCAACGAGAGCAATAATTAAGCTTTCATTAACGAATAATTCAAGCTGGGATGTTGTGTTGATAGCTGTTTTTCTTCCTTTATGAGTCTCATGAATCCGTACTAATGGACTCCAATAAAATAAATGCTATAATTGACTTCGATTTCTGTTCGATTTCTAAAATTACCTATTTAGGAATTTTTTAATAATTTTCGTATGTCATTGATGGACTTCTTTTCAGTATCTAATTGGCATGTTGATGACAGTAAATATTTACTATGATTTATACTACGATTGACAAAAATATCTATTATTGATGATCATGATGATGGTGTTGGAAAAAACATCATTTATCAGCAATTGATTAAATGATTCAATTAAAAAATAAATTAAAATGATTTTGATCATTTCGATATACTGTAGTAATGTGCAGTACATGCAATTTACAATTTGTATTGTGTCCCATCACTTATGTTGAAGGTATAATATGTTGGTTTTCATTTTCCATTATTATTTAATAGAAAATAACCAATTGAAGCAAACTGTTCACTTGGTTGTCATTTTTTATTCAATTGTAACATTATTGTAGACAATAATTATATTGATTGTTTATGCATGATTTTAACAGCTTTGTGCAATTTCACTGGTGTCCCATCAATTAAGTTGCCCACTGTAGGAAATTGCACGTCCATAACAAACTTATAAAAGACACAAAAATAAAATTCAACTTTCGTTAGTGAAACTTTCGTTTTGTTGCATTGTTTATGATTTTAACGGATTTGTGCAATTTCACTGGTGTCCCATCAATTAAGTTGACCACTGTAGGAAATTGCACGCCCATAACAAACTTATAAAAGACTCAAAAATGAAATTCAACTGTCGTTAGTGAAACTTTCGTTTTGCTGCATTGTTTATGATTTTAACAGATTTGTGCATTTTCACTGGTGTCCCATCAATTAAGTTGACCACTGTAGGAAATTGCACGTCCATAACAAACTTATAAAAGACTCAAAAATGAAATTCAACTTTCGTTATTGAAACTTTCATTTTGCTGAATTGTTTATGATTTTAACAGATTTGTGCAATTTCACTGGTGTCCCATCAATTAAGTTGACCACTGTAGGAAATTGCACGTCCATAACAAACTTATAAAAGACTCAAAAATGAAATGCAACTTTCGTTAGTGAAACTTTCGTTTTGCTGCATTGTTTATGAATTAACAGATTTGTGCAATTTCACCGGTGTCCTGTCAATTAAGTTGACCACTGTAGGAAATTGCACGTACATAACAAACTTATAAAAGACTCAAAAATGAAATTCAACTTTCCTTAGTGAAACTTTCGTTTTGCTGCATTGTTTATGATTTTAACAGATTTGTGCAATTTCACCGGTGTCCCATCCAGTCCCATCAATTAAGTTGACCACTGTAGGAAATTGCACGTCCATAACCAGATTACTGTATAAAAGACTCAAAAATGAAATTCAACTTTCGTTAGTGAAACTTTCGTTTTGCTGCATTGTTTATGATTTTAGCAGATTTGTGCAATTTCACCGGTGTCCCATCAATTAAGTTGACCACTGTAGGAGATTGCACGTCCATAACAAACTTACATGTATAAAAGACTCAAAAATGAAATTCAACTTTCGTTAGTGAAACTTTCGTTTTCCTGCACTAAGTCTCTGATATGTCAAAGTCCATAAACCAAAAGACTGTTACATCAATGAATTCGAGGTCTACGAGGATCCGTTCCCAGGCGACCTTTCGACAACCATCTAAGCGGATTAATCTCTTCTCTTCCAGAATCCAGATGAAGGAAATTCCAGGCGAGGGCGGCATGCAAATGCAAAAATGCAAATACCTCGACGGCGAATTTTCCGGCAAGGAGTTCTGGCGGATTGACACGTGCCACGCCTCCCCCACGTGACTATCCACAGCCGAGGCCAGGTCGACATCCCGCTACTTTCGCGTCGTTTGCCGCCTCGCTTCGACTCGGAACCCCGCTCTCCCTCTGGCGCCGATGCCGCGTCCCCCGCCATGCTGAACGGCATGGTCGGCCGCTCCTGGGCCGGGAACGCCAGCCTGGATTACGCGCCGCTTGCCGTCGACAACGAGTCCTTCGGCAACGACTCCTTGGTCGACCCGTACCCGGATTTTACTCAGCTGTTCGCCGTCCGCCTGTCCTTCATCGGCGCCTACGTGGTGGTCATCGCGCTGTCCATCGTGGGCAACGCGCTGGTCTGCACTACCGTGTACCGCAACAAGAAGATGCACACGGCCGTCAACTACTACATCGTCAACCTGGCCATCTGCGACCTGTTGGTCGGCGCCTTCGTCGTGCCGGTCAAGCTGCTCGAACTTACCGCCCCGCCGTCCTGGAATATCTTCGACGATGCCCTCTGCACTTTCTTCACCTTCGCCCAGACCGTGTTCGTGTTCAGCAGCGTGCTCACCTTGGTGGCCATTTGCGTCGAAAGGTAGGCGAAGTTGTCAAATTGCATGGCTTTAAGGCTGATTACAAGGTCCGTTGAAAATGCGGGGTAATTTTCGGACACCCTGCATAATATTTCCACCATGCAAAACCGTGCAAAATTTGTTCCGTACTTTTGCTTTAAT
>JAQFYZ010001872.1:0-20201 GCA_034695085.1 Cylindroiulus punctatus
TTCAGGAGTTTCAGCGGTAAGAGGAAAATGGCTGCCATGCTCGATATTATATTACAGGATGGACTAATCGCAAACAGAAAATTGCATCCTATTGGTCTGAACGACGCCATTTTTTTCGTTTTTTTGCCGGGACGACTGTGTTTGACTTTGTTTTGCTGTACGATTGAACCAGGTGAAAATTTGGCAACTTCCATACCCCATCATATGATTTTAGTTGTGAAAGGTTCGTGTATGACGCCATGGGCGGATTATGGGGTAGGCTGAAATGGCGGATGGGTGCTCTGGAAATTAGGGGAAAATTGGGGGAGGCAGTGGTCCTGGCCCCAGGGGCGAAATTATTCAGCGTGGGACAGCTGCGCACGTTGCTACGGGTGATATTAGACCCAACCATTTCGGTTGGTAAGGTAGGGTGCCCTGGTCGGCCAGATGGCAATTTGCATATTTTAATGGCCAGTTGCAATGAGTTCACTACACGAGGCTTTCTGAGATTTTTTTTAATATTCACCAATTTTGGCTGGTGAAGGTGAAACTCGGTGTCTCCATTTGGATGTGCTGTACTGTTAGTGTTTTTCTGGACTTTGGTCAGCTAGGGGGTGCGGTGAACCTTGACCAGTGACAAACAATGGATGCACTTCGTGGGTCGCGTTTATTTCGGTGTTGGGTCAGTCGTTGAGATGACCGTGGGTCCTAGGTGCGGACCTCTGTGAAGGATTGCTGTTGTTGTTATTGTTTTACTGGCGAGGAGCAGATTACTAACCAATTAGGTAAGGTTGTTTGGGTTTCTTACAACCTGATTTCTTAATTAATGACTATAGGTGTGTGCATGTGCATGTACATGTACATTGTATATGGGTTCCTTGGGGGTTACCAGGAAGCCAATTCTTAAAGTGTTGCACATGTTTTTTGATCGAAATAATATATTTGGCTTGCACGGTAGTTATTGAGTAACATTAAATTCAAGAGATGACAGGTTATCTTGTGGAAGAAATTAATAATGGCATTGTCAATTTAAACTAAATTTGCTGCTTTCATATGAAAATTGTTCAATCTGTTTCTGTACTAGCATTCTGTAATAGAGTTTCTGTAATAGCAGCTCTTGAGTTGACGTTATTATATTTTTTTGAGTTTTCTATGTTCCATTTTTGTTTTCGACTCAGGAAAGTCGAGTATCCCAACTTCAATTTCATATGTTGGGTAACCCTGTAGCAAGTGGAATTCTTTAGCCGGCATGCTGTGATTTCCTGAAATTTTCATTCAAATATTTGATTAGAATAAAGCTGCATGAAAGGCTATTTTAGTTAGCCACTGTATATGATAATATCGATTGTCTGGGTATAGTTGCATTAGTTTCCTGTGCTGGAGAATATCGGGCAAATGATAGAACTCTTAGGAGTTTTCCAATTTTTTCTCCTTTGTCATGTCTGAAATTGAGTTGTATTTGATAAAAACATTTCGAGAGGGAAGTGTTTGTTGATTATCTGCCAGAATGGGCATTGTTGCAGCTGTATGCGCTTTTATGGCAACTGGGAGCCATCCCAGAATTTGCATATTTTCTACCTTTTCATGCTATGAATATTTTGTCAAAATGCTGAAACGACCAACGAAATCGAGGTTTTCTCGTCTTTTCTAGCGTGAAAAGTTTCCCCTTCATTGTCACGTGTGATTGGTAATCCGAACAAAACATTTTTCTTTCCTTTTCTCCCAATATAAGACAGAAATGAGATATTTTTTACTGTATTCCTAAAGGGACTCCATCTTGATATTCACTATGGCGATGATGCAGGCATAATGTACAAAAATAACCAGCGCCATCTGTCGCTCTGTTCTCTGGACAAATATTTGTGCAAAACTGAAACATTAACTTTGTCAAGCGTGCAACCACGTGTACATTTAAGTTGTAAATGTCACTGTGGTGGCCTTGAGAACCACGTGTACGTAGCTTAATGTTCCCATTGAATCTTCAAACATAGCCTGGTCCTTTAGGACCTGAGGCAACAGAATCGTATTAAGATGTCATTAGTGATATCCTGACACTGGAGGAAGGAAAGGATCTATAAAATAGATTGTATCGTCATCAAACTTTCCGAATTCAATTATTGTGCATCGTACTCATTGTATTGCGGAAGGCGAGTTTGTGCTGCAGAACCTACGACCTTGTGACACTTCCTTAAACCGTATTGACTCCGGATTGATACTCAGAGGTCATGACTTGACATTTGTCCAGTGTATGTAACTTATCTGTAGAGGATTTCAACTTATAACAGACGGACAGTAAAACCCATAGTTTCTATTTTGTTTTGAAGAACCCATTATAACATGTTTCGATAAACCATTAATTTTTTATTGAGATTTTATAAACAAATGGGAATAAGTAAATTAAGTGTAAAGAAATAAATAGCGATAGTTGTTATTGAAAGTTTTATTTTGAAGTTTTTTCTCGATTTTTGCAGGAGGAAGTAATCCATTTTTGCAGTAATCCATTAGCCATGCAGTCTCGTTTACTTTTCATATTCGTAAAAATGAAACCATTAGTAAAGCAAATATGTTTATAACTGAAGACATGACTGTCAGCATTTGCTCCAAGTTTAAAGTTGCAGTTTTTATAATTACGTAATTTTTTGTCGATTTTTCTGATGCTTTTTTCCATTTTTGTCCTAATTGTCCCATTGTCTCCAACTTCTGATATGACCAGAAACGCCGGAATAGGTTACGACTTGACTTTTCCCAGGCACTTTGTTGGAGTCCATATCCGATGGACCACTGACCGTTGGTGAAATATGTAGGAAAGGGACTGGCGTTAAGTTGGTCAGTTTAATGTTGACATTTCCTCCGCGTAGTTTGACCATCGCCTCGCTTGTCTTTGGCATACAAAGTGTTTATCGATTTCTTCGGTGATGTCGTTCGGGACATGCTTCATCATTATAGGTGTTTTAGCGGAGTGTATTTATAGCGAGGAAGGGACTGGGTCCTGTAGTCGCTCGGCTTACCACATCAAGATTTTGCACTTCTTTTTCTGTGGCTTTTTATGTACCTCGTGTTTGATGTAGAGAAATGACTTGTTTGCAGTTGGATTTGGACCAAGATTAATGATGGGATTCTGGATGTGACGACGATGCTAATGCTTTCGTGCGAGTCGGGAAATCTGGGAAATGATGGCCTCGTTTTCACTTAGATGGTGAAAATAACGGTGGACGGTTTAGGGCACTGTCAGTTTGGACCGTCCATTATCTTTGTAATGCTCTACACTGAGATCACAGACACGTTGATGACGCATCCTTAGCGACATCTATAGTATTTTTGTAGTAGACGAAGTTTTCAAAACCAAACTGTCATCAATATAATATGATGAAAATAATCTGAAAGTAATTTCTTGTCATCTACTGTTTTCTTATCTACATGGCCGATGATCAACTGTGCCCTGTTTTTCATTGTACTCAAAGGTGAGGTTTAGATTGAAATCGTGCTGAAATACTTGAAAATTTAAATATGAAAAGACATTTTGAACAACGAATTAAAAAGGTCAACTGCATTTTTGACTTATCAAAAATGTACATGTAACGATTTGGGAGCCATGTACATGTATTGAGTTTCTTAATGCTTCATTGTGAGTAATTGCAGGTCATGACAAACTTAACGGAAAATTTAACAATTTCTGATTTGCTAAATACAGGACGTCCATAAAGATATCATCTCAATGTGGAAGTCTAAATCCGGTAGGAGATGCATTAATCATGGTCATCCTGTATTAATGTCACAACTTTTCAATGTCCAATCGAAAACACTGCTCTGGTCATGCCTTGGCATCCTGCTCTTCTTCGCAAGAACGTTACATAATAACTGCCTTCTTAATGAAACTGATTGTTTTGTTCTTATTCTGCTGGAAATCCGGCCACTGGCCCTTATCATTGATGGGGGCCATAAACTTCCATTTGCCATGCCATGTAATTTCCTCATTCAATGTAACTTCATTCATGGTGTCCACTGAACTCTTTAAGTCGTGTTGATTTTTGAAGGAATTGTTTCTTCAGATATTTATTTTTGGTAAGAAGTGATTGTGCAGGCCGAGAAATTGTGAAATTCTTGCTGTGTAGCGGAAGGAATTGCTGGCCATGCCATCCCTGACTTCCGCTCCATGGAGCGCTGCTCTGATGAATCTGGCAGAGGTTATGGCGATATAATTGCGCCATTCGGCGTGAAATAACGTTTGGATTAGACAATCCGTTGCTTTCTAGCAATTTATGATACTGAGAACCAAGTAAAGTTTCTGGTATTTCCAATGAGGCTCCAATCGTTGGCTCTCTATTCTTGATCCCTGTTGAGTATTGATTAAACTACAGCGTTAACAGATGTCTTGACCAAGCTTTGACTAGTTGCATGATAAGTCTGGAATTATTCTGCTGATCTGGAATATAGTCTGGGAACAATGAAGTGTTTTTAATATTATGGAAATTTAAGGTGTTGTTACTTGTGACTTAACTTGTTACTTAACACAAAGTGAAGATGTCACCTATAGTAAGCCCTGTATGTGTGGAAGTGGGGAACTCCCCTTTGGTCATCCTTGACGTACTCTTGAATGCAAATCTAGAAATTTTCTTCATTGATTAATGGCAAGAACATTAATTGGTATTGACGGTATGGGACAGCTGGTAAAAGTTGTAAATTTTATAAATGATTGAAATCAGGTTTCCTCGTTGTGTTTTGTTCCATTACTAGTTTAAATGTTAGAATGGGCAACTTACATGTGCAGTGTCATATTTTTGCATTCGTAGTTGTCAGGTTGCAGGTCAGGGAAATTTGTTCATATCTGGGGAACCCTTTAATTTATAAGATGTGATGATTGTGATCGTTCAATCGTAAAATTCTGCAGTATTCAAAATATCTATCATCATGTTTTCATTTTGTCAGTTTCCTCTACGCGTAAATGTAAAGTGTCTTGAGTGTCTTGATTTCAATATTCGTGTCCGCTAATATAGTTCTGGATTTATCTTTTTGATCCTCGTGCCGGTTTAACGCGAAACTGAATCCTTCACTGAACATTCAAGTATTTCCAAATCCGGCAGTATAAATATGCATTATTTTCAATGCTATAATTATCATCGAGCTAATGTACTCAGCTTGTAATGGAAATGCCCATGTACAGTACGTACGAGCATAGATACAACACAGTTATTTTAATACACCATACATATTTTAACACAAATACAAATACTAAAGTTATATTATCGCCAAGTTTTGAGTTTCGCGAATTTTTCATCAGCGATATTGATATTTAAATTTCAAGACCTGTTATGCTACTTCATAATGGGGAAACTTATCCTCCATCCACATGACACGGGGACCCATAAATCAAGTTAAATTGGAGTGCGTTTTCTGTAGTTTTCAATCTGTATTAAGCTTGATAAGGTTCGAACTACACAACCCCATTGGGAAGATGATAAAATGGACCATTTAGGCCATTCTCAGTTGAGTCAATGGATGATAGGAGATGACCATACGGTGACAATAAGTCACGATAAGGCAAAATGGACAACGGGAGATTCCTTAAGTGCCCCTTCACAGTGATGTCAGTGATCGCGTCTTCGGTTTTATATTGATTTTGACTTAATAGTCATGGGCAGCAAACACTTCTTGTGAGATTATTATCATTGTCTAATTCGAAGTTCATCAGAACTTCTGAGCAAGAGTACTGAGCTTTGGTGTCCACTAATAAATGAAATCCTTTTTTCGAGCATTGCAAGTCACTTGTTCTTGCTTTCTCCTTTGTTGATAGTGTTCCCAAAACTGCCCTTGATGTACAAAAATTTCCCAATGTAAAATATCTTCTGCATTTGTTCTGTATATGATTCAAAATTAATCATCCTTTGGTGATTTCGGTGTTTGGTTCCTCTGTGACCCATTATTGCGTGACTGGCCTGATCAATATTCTACGGTGCATTTTTCACAAATTTAATAATAGTGGTTCAGTATTTACGTACATACTCCTTTTTTGGAGAATGCATGTTTCATTGTGCCTTGCTCCACTGTCTGGTTGCACTGACACGACATCCATTGCGTGCGTTTAGCTAATGAAAATTTAATTGTAATTATTTTTCGCCATTTGCCATGTGATTTCCCACAGCATTCGAGCAGCAGTTTTTTATGGTTCGCTTTACGTGCAATCTGACGTTTTGTCCTTTTTGTCATTATGGTTTTCAATTTACTTTTGGGCTGAGCCACCTATTTGGTACGCAATGGCTCTAATTACCAAATTAATTGCTGCAATGGGCTTGACAATAGATTATTACCCTTGAGAAAACAGATAGGTTGTGCTCCTTTCACGCCTCTTACCCCCACATTTGGAGTGTGAAAAATAAACAAAAGGGTTTTTGCAACTGTGTGCTGGAACGAAGCGAAAACTGTTAAATCTGATTATGCATCTGAAAGCTTTGTAGAAGAGATATAGGGTGATCATAAATTGTGTGTGCTGCCCTCATTACAAAAAATTAAATCTAAAAAACTTAGTTACTAAGACTTTACTAAGACTAAGAACAAAAATATTTCATGTATGTGGTCAACAGTGAGAAAATCACTCAACGATGTCTTCAGTAATTGTGCTTAAAAAAGATTGGTTAAATGGTCTCACATGATACTAGTGACCGTATTGTTAGGATTTTCCTGTGTAGACGCCATTTTCTATTCTGGCGATTGCAGTACCGCCTGTTGGCACTACCGTTGAACCAAATACATGTACTGTACATGTACATCAAATAAACTTTAGTTCTATTTCGTTTCAAAATTCGTTGTTAGAAAGACAGGTTTTGAATTTTTTTTGTTATGAAGGTAGACTGTATGATCACTTTATACTTTTACGAATTTTTTTTTTTTTGACAATGTGATGTCTTATTTGCGAGTAATTTAATGTACCACGAGGTATGACACTCATGTGCACCAATGTCTGGACTTAACTTTGGTAGGACATGAAACCTCTGCGTTGACCAAAGGTCAGCTGTGTTGGTTCAGATAGTTTACAGTGCAGAAACTTCAGAAGTCTCGCCCTTCTAATGAAGCCTTGTTTCATTAACACCGTTGTAGTGATTTTTCTCGAGGATGAAGAATACATTAGGGCTGATTGCAAAGCCGAGTTTGATTATATCCCATTACACGTATTCGGTGTTATCGTTAGCCCAACAAGGGATTTTGGTGACAGTCGGTCGTATTTGCAGTCTGAGCATGAGCAAATAGTGCGAATTAGGAGCAGCCAATGTGTCTCAACTCCGAAAACATGCGGAAGGATGCATGTTGAGCATTGCTTAATGCAGCAGAAAGCGAAGTGATTTGCTGAAAGTGGGTCCCCATTTGCCGCCCATGTTAATGGGAGGCCCTCGTCTGCTCTCCAGAAAGGTCTCCTCAGTGGTTGGGTGTTGAAGGGCCCGCATTTTGCTCGACTGCAAATTCGAGTTTTATGCGCTCGCAGATATCGGAATAAATCCTCCTTCAGGACATTAACTTTGGCGAGCGTCGATTTATCCCAGCTCGGTGCAAATGTTGAAATAGAGATTTGGCTACAGGCTTTCAATAATGCTATTTTAGGGATCTTCTGTTTTATCGACGAAATCTTCGTTCTTCTGTTTGTCGTTGGGATCTGAGCTGATTTCTGAATTTGAGTGGTCTTAATTGCAGCTTGATTAATGCCGTAGTTTATTAAGTGTGGTCTTTTTGGGCCATAACAAACAAGATGTAGACTTTCTGACGACGTGGATCCTTCCTGATTCCGTTGTGCAAGTTTCTCTGTTGTGAATTAATTGCATTAGGAAACGTTCGGAACGGTCAAATATTATGTCACCGTCACTGCTGGTCCTTATTTTCGACCACCTTCCATACATTCTTGTAACTACACTGGGTGTCTTTCCGTCTGTAAAACCTGGAAATATTATGGAAATAGGTATACCTTTACAGCTGTGGAAATAGTTCAGTGTGTTTTCAAATTTGTTTGGCCACAATCTTAGAGGGTTGGGGAAGGGAATCGATCAGCCATGTGCTGAGCAATGATGGCTAAAGTAATAGGGTTTGACGAAATGATGTGGTTGTACATGTACATGTTTCATAATATATATGAATTGAAAAACATCATATGGGATGCAGCTTTGCAAAAAGTAAAACGCATTCGCGTCATTATTACATGTACTTTTTTGAGAAAAAAATCGTGTTAACATGGGTGTGGGTTTCTCAAACTCCCAAAAATGTTGAAATACTGGTTATTGCTCTGGAAATTCGATATAATTTGTCTGGAAAACCTGGAAAAGGCGTGGTAATTAGTTTGAGGACTTCGCCAGACACCCTGGCTATACAAGTGAGGTTGATCGAAATAAAAAATACCAGCATTTTCTGAAAATATTACTAATTTGGCGAACTGACCACTTTCTGGAAAATCAGGGAATGTTATAGAAATAGTGTCATGGAGTTGGTTAACTGTTATCCCAAAACAACTTTTTTTTAAAAAGAAACTGTATTGCATGATAGTTAATGCGTTTAATAATTACCTGAATAAGCCAAATGTGCATTCCTGGTTATTTTCAATAAGTCCGTCCATGGCTTTGTAGTGCGGAAATTAGTTGCAAATTGTAGTTTAAGGGTCGGTGGTTATGCGTGTTTAATTGTTATCTAACTCGTCCATAATGCCAACATCGAATTTTGAAACGGGTTGTAATGGCCTCACGCATATTTTCTGGTTTTAAAAGTCGTTAATCCCGTAGCAATTTGACCCCGTGACCAATTGCATTTTCGAATTATGGAGAGAATTTAACACCCGTGCCCATAAGCTTTGTAAACCTCGTGTTTATCTTGTTTAGACAATCGAGCACCAGTTTTAACGGGGGAATTTAGCCAATATTTATGTTTACTTGATAAAACAAGGGTGATGTTATTATTACTGGGCTTCAACGCAACATATAAATTGAAATTCACGATTATGTATGCGCGTAAACAGAATTTGAATAAATTAATCCTGTTGCATTAGGATCAAGTTTATTTTAGCTGATAAGTACCTTTAGTGGCACTGTATGCTACTGAACAGGGAAATTATTCAGAGCAAATAATTTGGGAGACTGTCTGAGATGCACCAATGGGTTAAACCAGTGCAAATTGATTGTTAAAGAAAATGGCAATCATATTTCAGGTTTCCCCCAGACCTGGGAACCCTGGAAGAGTCAGGGATGTTGGAAAGTCCTGGAAAAGTCAGGAAACACGTGTTTATTTGACCATGTTACCAAAGAACAACGAAATGTCTCACTTAGTTTACTTGCTTTCCTGAAGCGGTTTCTGATATGGACTTGTACTTGAGAAATATTTCTGCATTTCTAGGATTAACTCAGTGCTCTACTTTCGTGAAATATTGATATTTCTAGAATTTGGTTTAGCGAAACGTCAGTGTGAAAAATTGTTTTCTGTGTCTTCTATCGTGGTCCTACACGATTTCCATCCATCATCAGTTTGAAAGCACTTTTCCCTTCGCATTATAAATCCGTGCACATTGCATTTCTTTCTTTGTTTTATGGTATTTCACCTCACTTTCTGGCAGTTTCGTGTTTATGTCAGCCGTTCAAGTCCTTAAAACATTTTCGTTTGAATGAAAAGAAAAAAAGCGAGGAACAAACCTGATTTATTATTTAAGCAAAAGAATGCATATTTATTTCGCCTTTGCCTTTACGATCATTCTCAGAAGGTCGAGCAGCTTCATTTGAATACTAACCGATTCTGCCCTAAATGGTGTTGTTGGGACACGGTTTCTTCGCCAAAACTCGAGCAAATACGGATACACGTAATGAAATTAATTTTATTGGGTAATCAAAGCGCCATTAAATTTCAGTAATTACAAGATAGGCAGTAATGCCCTGGTTATTTTTACAGAGGGTCCCTTCGGGACCGGGAATTACGCCTTTATTACCTGAATTATTAAGCTAATAAGGGGAAGCCTGCAAGCGAGTTGGACAAGGGTTCGCCAAATTCTCATTTGTTCTTCCGGTTAAGAAATAAAACTTAACGAAGTAGCACGTTGCGCATTTTTGCTCTCAAATTGAAATGTTAGGCCTACTTGAATTAAGCTAGATTCCTGAGTAGTAAACTGAAAGTATATTCTCACCCTTTCTTGCGATATGTGCTTTGGAAAAGATGGCGATGAAGACTGATACATATGCGTAAAAATATCGGTATTGCATTGCATACATGCTTTATTGTTCAAAACTGCCACAATATTAATGTTGGGATGTTAAAGTGCTTGTGAAGCACGGAGTTTCTCTGACCTGGAAAACCTTGAATTGTAAGAGAAAAATGATTTTTCTAGCAATAACGAAAATTAGTTTTTAAGGCAATAAAGGAAATTAGACCAGTTATGAATGAAAAGTCAGGATAATTGAACGTACTTTAATCAAAACTTAGTGTTTAATATGTTTTAGTTAAATAATAGTCAAGCGTTGCCAAACTCAGACAGCCTCGCAAAGAAATGGGGAATTACTCTCTGAATCAGCATTGCAATATTAGATGCAAATGTTAATTGTAGATAGTCTTTTTAATGTTGAAATGAAATTGATGCATCGGTTCAGAAGTGGTCAATTTTAAAACAAAAAATTATCTACTGTATATTTGCTGTTTACTCCAAAAAAAATCTTTTCCATCTTCGAGTTATATACATGTATACAGGTTGTCTGGACGTCTGTATCTCCAAACGTACAGGTAATTTTTACTTGAAAGAGTGATGGACATTCGCATATTGTCTAGAATTTATCTGTGGAACAACATGAAAAATAGCACTGTTGGCATTTTTTGTACATGTATTTATGGACTAAAGGTGAGGATGGGCAAGGAAATCAGTTATCAAAAACTGGCAGTCGAAATAGCCCAGTAAGTTAAAAATTTCAGTTTTCATTAAACCCTTCAGTACTTTATTAATATAGCTTTTAGTGTGTGTCAAATTTTCGTATTAGTTGACATAGCGCACACGATGACACATTGACTGATATCAAAGTGCATCAGATGGCGGTTTTTCATTTTCGCCAACGTTGGGTCGCTCGTTTTTACAGCGGATTTTGCATTTCATAAAATTGAATTTTTTATTAGATTATTACATCTTGCCATGCATTTCCGTATTGGATAGGGGTAAAAACGGTTTCTGCACCACTCCAAATTCCGGACAAATGCGTTTTTCTTCGCTTTGGCTGCCATTTGGTGACATGACATCGGTCGTAATTTCCTACTGGCTCCCCCAGTGCTTGCGTCATGGCAGCTGGGGGGCCCTGTCTTGCCCCCCAAAAAGTCGTTGCTAAGAGACACGAGCAAGCAGGTGTTGTTGAAGCTTATGCTCCCCTCTGACTGCTAAGCATCTGTGTCACATGATCGTGTAACGGATGCGGAGCTCCCACCAGGACCCTCATCTCAGAAAACTCATCAAAATCTTCCCCTTTGACCAATAACCTAAGGATGAGGAAGGGGCCATTGCAATGTTGCTTTTATGTTGGCTTAGATACCAGAAATCTGTTGAGCATATGTTACCGTCTCCCCCAAAAGTAATGCTGTTGATGATCGAAGGCCACGTTGATGGGATAGCCACTTAATCTTAATTATAGCATTTTTTACAAGTTGATTAATGTGAATATCCACGTAATAAATGTTATAGATGCGAATAATTCACTATGTGAACTCCGTTATAACTAATGAATGCAGCAATTCAGCTTATAGATTTGTTATTCCAGCATGGAGGGAAGCATGTGAAGGCAATACGAATGGCTGTCATGATTGGTGGAAATAACCTAGTAAGAATAATCGTAAAAAAGGTTCATGCATTCTGTTGGTCCATTTCTTTAGTTGAACTTGATGCATTAATTGTTTTTTTTTGATCGCGTTTTAATATCATCAAAAGATATTGAATGAATAGTAAAAATGCATGTTGAGTAGAATATGGTTCCCGAGGCTCAGTACTAATGTCAGCAGTGCATTTTGAATATATATTGCAAGCTCCAGTCAAATGATTAAATTGAGAAGCATGACCAGAATAGTTTATCACTTATGGAAATGATGCAAGCTCGTATAAATCCCACGTTTTGTATTACAGACACATCACTCATGAAAGGCATGTTCTAATAATTTTTATCGAACGTCGACTGTACTTATCTGTATTTTGGCGCAGTTAATTAATTATTACCTCTCTACCAGCAAAGGGGTATATTACATGTATATATAGTGACTTAATCTATGAAGAAAGTTGTGTACAGGGTGGTCATGAAGTCTGCTCCTTATTAGGGTTGAGTATCAGAACGTGTACAATCTTATAATCATATACTTAAAGGCTGTTAAGCCAACGTTGTGAATTTTGATGGGCTCTGTGGCTTTGATGATCACTGTAGAATACCTTTTTTTCAATGTTTGGAATCAGTACTTCTCTCAGCAATGGACATGACTGAAGATGTCTTTATTCGGTTGACGGAACCTCACTATCTGCATGATGTGTCGACGACGAGCCTTTTTTGAGCTTGAATATTTCACGAAGATGTTTTATTAGCCTTTGATATGCGAGACAGCCTGTTTGTTGTCAGTTGAATGTACGGCGCTCCTTCATAATGCCCTTTTCCTCCCTTCCCATCTTCGAGCATAAATGTCCATCCGCCAGCTTTATGGTGATGCTGGTCAAAGTTGAAGGCAGTATAAAAGCGATACAACTATTATTAAAGGTCTATAAAATGCAAATGGCCCTGACCTTACATAGAAATGGATTATAGATTTGCAGGCGATGAGATGGACGCTGCTTTGTCAGGGCGTCTTCAGCCCTTTCTTATGATTTAAGGATGTGCCATTTTGGTCAGTTAGGGCCATTTCATCGCTCCATGACACACGGCTCGCCCATAAAGATGGCCCTCGTCATGGGTCGTAATTATGTATTAAACTGATGCTTACATTAATCCTGGCTGAAGATTTAAGAGATGCGGATTAGCGCTTGTCGTTATAACCACACAGGCTTTCTTGGTGCTGGACATTTCCTCTCCTAGAAGATAATTATTGAAACGCTGGTGTTATATTTCTAAGTACTTAGAAAAGCGTGGCTAATTCGAAATTACGTTGCCATGTTTTAATCCAAGAACTTTACCTAATTTGCCCAGTTTGTTTGTATGAGTTACAATCTTTGTATTGTTTAGCATGCAATCTTACGTACATGTATAATCGAACTTTGAATTTAACTTGAAGAGCAATCACTGCTTGCAGTCAAGCAGTGCAGTACAGCCCATATTCAAGGGTCGTTTTCTAGTCGTACTGTAATGTACATGCAAAATAATTTTTTTTATATGTTCCAACATGTCTACTGACATTGTTGAAATACATAAATTCAATTATTGAGGCTAATCACAAGTCAGTCATGGTCTGATTTAAGAAATTAATTTTAGATGCCTATTAATTGCAATCCTTCCATTGAATTTCAAATACTGCATTTTGAGCAACTCATCCAACAATTATCATTCCAGTAAGCAATTATTTGTTTTTACCAGTCAATTACTGCTATGCTGCGCAATTTCTCATTGACGTGACTTAATGTGCATTCGTTGAGCAACATGGTGAAGCCAATTCATTTGTTAATATTGTTTCCTTCCGTTCTTCCCAAATTCCACCATTTCACCAAACAATAGCAATTATAAACCGGCTGAAAATGCAGCTTGATTAATGACCAACAACAGGAGCAAGCTTCGATGGTGAAAGTTATTAATTATAGTTTTTGGAGTAAAAAATGTTTACCCCACAGCCATTACAGAATTTTTGCAGAAATCAAATGGCTTTGGTAAATGAAGCTTAAAATGCTCCCATTTTTAATTAATCTGGCAATGCATTGTGCTATCATCCGAGCTAAGCTGTTAATTTCCTGAGCATAGCAATTTTAATCAGTTGCATGAAAATACGTTTGTTCTGGAAACTGGGTTTAATTTCACTCTCTGCCAGGATGGATTGCTGACAATGTGTTTACAGCATTTTTCTCATAAAAAGCCAGATTAATGATGGGTTTTAATTGCGTTAATTGAGTACACTTAGTAAGGCCAATTAGGAAGGAGATGTTTTGTCGTTGAAAGCTGAGGTATGGCTTTTTTCCCAGGATGAAATTGATGCTCAAATAAATTGAAAGTGGATTAAATTGGTGGGGGCGGATAAAACGGGGGGAATTTAAGGGGATTGTTTAGAAGTGATGAAAAAACCGATAAGCTGGGATCGGTAGATACAGACACGAAGACAAAATCGATGAATTTCAAGGTTTCAAAGCCAGTTTGCGAAAAAGGCGTTTTAAACTGTTAATTAAATACTTTCCGCAGGGAATTTCTCATTAGCCTTTATCGTGTACAATTTTTGGAGTTAGAGCACATTAATTCACATCACATTTTTTTTCTGGATTCTTGTACAATTAATTAACGTCAGTTTTTTTATTGCGTGTTCCAAGAGAAGGAAACCAACCAAAAACATCACTTGGATATCGCACAAACAAACATGACATTTCGAAAATATAAATTTCATTTTGAAAATTATAAAAATGTTGGATTTGAGACGTACTATGTTCTCATGCAATGGAGATTTTAAAAAGTATTTTATATTACTTCTATCGGGGTAATCATAAAGCCCTATCTTTGTTACAAGAATTAATTTTGTAAATCAGTTGCTTACAAGGAAATTTTATTTGAACCTTCTTTCAAAATGTGCTTCTTTCGTTCAATTTTTTTTTGTACTTCTTTATGAGAGTTGGACTGTTTAATCTCCCTGTAGCATGTTTTTGTAAGTCACTGGCAGTGTGTTGTTGTTGAGGTCGATAAAGAGTATATATCCGTTTGGCCAATGGCATTAGTTAAGAAATTGGTAAAAGTCCAGCATGTTTTGCGTCGAGGGAATCCTTTGTGTCCAGCCAATTCCCTGATGGAGCGCGTGTTCTCCATGCCTAATTTTCTTGACCATTGTAGGAGAGATTTAGACCAGAGCCAATCTTGTTACTCTTCCTTCCAAATACGCTGGACTTGGGCGCAAGGGTCTCGCTGATTGCATTCCTCCTACATAAATGGATACGTGCGAACTCAACTGACCACTGTTGTCAGTCAAACGTATTTTCAAAGGCAGGCTTGGAATCGTAATGGCTATCGAAATGCGATACAATGATGGACATTTACTGTACTCGGGTGTTCTGTATGTCAGATGAAATCTGCGAATGACACAACGTGGCCGTGCTCGGACTTACTGATTTATATCTGTCATTTCGTCATTCTTTTCCAAATTTCCTCATTTTGTTTGTGCACTTGCGTCCATGTCCCTGCAACACAAATTAAAGCGCCATCTATGTTCAAGGTGCGAACACTTGCTGGATGTTGAGTGAGCGCCCTGTCAGTTCAGCCCCCATCAATATTTGCTGAGATGTGAGCCTTGTCTGGGAAGATTTTACAAATGGGCATGCCCTGACTAATGATTTTAGGGGGAAATACTGATGATCAATATCGGGTTGCATGAAAGGTGAAAATTGAGGTTGGTGACCTCTCGTATATTCAGCTGACTGCCCACTAGTTTAATGGGCACCAGTGACATCGAACTGGCACGCTGCTTGGCGCTGTCATGTGATCATATCCCTAACTGATCATCAATCACGAACAGCCCAATGACGTTTTTGAAAACTATCGATATTTCAAACATGGAACGACTTCATGAATTTGCTGATTTCTCTCAGCATGATATGGCTTTGTTGGTTATTCTTTGACTGACTCCCATTTCCAATTAGCGACAGTAATCATCGATTAAATTAGATTTTCCAAAAAAAAACACACATGGAATAATTGATTTAAATCCTTTTACTGTAGCTTTCTACAGAATAGTTCCGTATTCGCCAAATACATGGTATGATTTATTGCCTATATTACACACTGCCCCAAATGTACACAGCATTTTATTTCAACCATACTTATCCAGAATACAAGAATTACATCTGTCTTTAATTGCTGTCTCGAATTATCCTTTTTTGCGTTTTGTCTTTTGTGTTTTTGTGTTTAGCCCAACCTTTCCTGAGAACGTATTATTTAGCTTCCCAACCTAGGAGCGTTAGGAGAAGCCCACTTTACCATAGATTCTATGGTGAGGCAGAGCATCATTTTGTAATTCTTTCCATAGATATTTTTAGGAGAATATATTTGCATAATGATTAAACGAGTTGAAGTCATTGAAGTGAGATTGTTTGCCATTGCTGGCATTGCATTGATGATGGCATAGCGCCATCTGGTGCCAATCGATGGGCTAACTGCTTTCTTTTTGGCAGCATCGACTTTAATAATTCGGCAACAATAGAACCATTTCGATCATTAACCATTTTTCTAATTTCCCTTTTAATGTGAGGTTAGTAGGCAATTAGTGCGCGGCAATGTAATTCAATTTATCGCTTTCTTCTTCTAGCAGCAATTTTATTGCATTTTTCTCACCATAGGCAGCAGCTCACTCCCTGTTCTTCTCATTCGCTAATGCCCTCGTGTAATCCACTGATGTGTCTGTCTGTCCCCCTCTTATTTAATCGTGTTACTCCTATGTTTATAGGTTCGGATGATGGAACAGAAGTTTGCCGAGTCCAAATGGCCACCTGGTGAACACCAAGAAAAGTTTTCTCAGTTACAAGTTGTAGTGAAGCAAAAAGATCAACTCATCACCAAGCTGGAAACTCAGGTCGAAGAACAGGTGAGCTCACCAACTTAGTAGTTCTGATTTGTAGGAGCTTCATTATTATGGTGAAATCTTTCTAGATAACAAACTTCCATCGACTTCGATGAAATAAAACCTTTGCTTAACTTAAAACAGGAATACAGGACATGTAATTTGCTAATTAAAAAAGGGATTCAAGCTGAGAGACGAACAGAAAGGGATTATAGGGGAAATTTATAAGTCAAATTAAACCGCTTTAAATTTTTGAAAAGTAATTATAACTTTAAAAAACTAATTCTGTGTTTGTTTGCGACTACCAAATAAGTTGTTTGTACAAATAGATTGCATTCACTAAAAACATAGTTTAGAGTAGTTTGACAGACATATTTTAAAAATAAACATTGAATTTAACTGCAACTTAATCTTGAATTAATATGCAGGAAAACGGAATTTAAAGTAAACTTCCACGAAGAAAAATGTTTCTTAAAATAAATATGTATGAAGAGTATGCAGAAGAGCATATGTTATAATGTTCAAAAAATCGTACTTTGAAATTCATTTCCTGAAAACGTATACTCTCTAAGAACGTATTTTAAATTGAATGTTCAGAAGAAAATATTTGAAAACAAAAAAATTCGCTTTATATCCTAAGTTCATGTTCTGTATTTGTAAAGGTACTATGATCAAGATATTTTTAAAACTTTTTTGCTCAATCTACAATTTTTTGAAAATAATTTTTTTAGTTCCCGAAGCTCTTTTTCAGGTTTTTCTAATTTACGATGAAATTTAGCCGTTACCACAATCATTCACTCCTGAATTTTACATAATTTGCAATGCTTTTCCCCTTGAGGTATGCAATAATGCACGTTACCTTTTATTATTCAGTGTTTGTTTTTAAGGTGTTCATGCCTCGAATCGCGCGAGCACCTATTTGCATTTTAAATGTAATCAAAAACGTTGACGACACTAGGGGAACCTTTTGTGGAAATTAGTATGCTCACAATGTACCTAATATGAATAGTATAAACGCATTATATTGACACCGGTATAGAGTATACGAACGAGTATTATAATGCAATTGATAATGGCTAAAAAGAGCGTTTACAGTCTGCAGCTACTTATCTCTCTCCATCTTTCCCAACGAAATACGGGAGATATTTTTTTTATTCATCTTGCATTTATTCAAAAATCTTTGCTGAAGCTTAACTGCTCTTTTGGTCGTAATCTGGCCTAATGCGATGTGGGAAAACCTGCCAGTTTTGGATCCCAACGTTTTGAATACGTTGTTTCACACATGTAGTCTTGAAGGGAACAAAGTGTTACAAACAACCTCTGAAAATAACTGAAAGGCACATTTATTTATCTGGTTTTGGGATGTATTGAGAATGAGCTATAAAAATAGGATTATCGAGGTGATAAGGAAAGGTACATATCGAATAATGTGCTTTTTTTCCTGGAAATGTTTATCTGGAAATAATACTGTCAACTTTATTTCTGCAGAATGCATCCACATCATTCGTTTACAGTTGTGCGATGCTATTTTTGGCCAATTGTTAAATTTTACTTTGGACATAAATAACTGTGGAATCGATTGAAGTTTTCGGTTATTGCAAAGTGGGTTCATAAAGGATGCAGCTGAAGTGATTAGACGGTTTAAATTTGATGATGCTTCAGTATTTGTGTAGTTGGCAAGCCAAAACACACACTGATGTATAGCGGGTTTCATAGCATTTAGCTCGTGGTGTGAATTTAGTAAGATTTTGGAAGATTTGAAAGATTTGTAACAAAATTGAGTTGTGAGTAATCAGTGTTCATGCACGATATAATTACGAAGATTACTTAGTAAAACCAGATTTTCTACCAATGGCAAAAATATGCTAGGAATATTATCATGTTTTTATATTTCAATAAATACAAAAGTTCTGTCTTCAGAAGAAGACTGAAGTTAACACCTATTGTTCAGCACCCGTAGTATTTCACCTCTTTTCTTGTAAATTTGCTAATTTGGTAAAAGAAATTATTTTGGTTAATTTGCTAACTTTGTGAGCTTGGCATAATCGAGCGTAAGCCATACGAGTTTTCATTCCTAATGAGCTTTTCTGATTTTTATTTATATCCTGGTCTGGAATTGCTTCTATGATGCTAGTTTTCCAGTTCATTTACTCGAAATGCCTTCCGATTTCAATCTCGTCAAGGCTCCCCTCGCAATTTTTTTTGGTGATTCCTGCAATTTTTACAGGAATTCATTATCGTGGCAATTTGTGAGCATTGGTTTTCTGATATCCTCTCTTAACATGCAGCTGACTTGTTTACGAAAATATGAAGTAATTTTTTCAAGAAAATTTTAAGGCTGACAATTGCGCAAAATTAGCTGAAAAAGATGAAGCAAGTATAGGGCAAATTAACCTCAACTCGTCGATTTGCTTTCGTCTGCCTTCATTATGTGCGTAATATCGATCTTGTAAATTTAAGTCTAAGGTTGATCAACTCTTTATTTCGCAGTGCCATGCATATTAAATACGACCCATGCAAACAATTTATTCAATATCTTTGGGGAAAAAAACATGCTAATATTTTTGTGTGTGTTACATTTGTAGTGAAACATTGTTCATTAATGCCATGATGGTATGTTTATTAAAATAAACAGCTTCGTCTAAGCAAAAATAATCAAAACAACCCCTGACAAAAAACGAGCAAGAATCACCTAATCAATAAAATGAGGTTTGGTACAACAGCGTCCAAATACCATAACTTCTACCTGGTACTCTTAAAATGGAATAATTAATTGTCGAATTTTTTTGTGGCTATTTTTAGAACTTGTCTCATTTCCTTACGAATTCGAACAAGGACTTTATTTGTATACTCTTTCGTGCGGTTTATTTTCGTGCATGCCTTTCTCCTTTAGAGGTTTTGCATATTAGTTTTATAGGACTCGCCCTGGAGGTTAATCAAATTTTGTGATATTAGATAGGTTAGTCTACAGCCCTGCTGGCGAATTTGTGGTTCCAATATGGCTAAACTTGACATTTATTAGGTCGGAAAAAGTTATGCCTCTCTGACTTGCAATTTTATCAAGTCGCTGGTATTGCTTCTCTACGTCTTAAGTTACATCCACATGTCTGATATCACTCCCATTTTCAAATATAGAGGGCAAATTTGCTGCAGAAAAAAAAAAGATCTTGTGCATTTTGGCGAACACGCCCCTTGTGAAAAATAGACGTGCAGGGTAATACAACGATGCTAGTAGTGATTGCCTTCATACGAGGGTGAATTTTTTGCATTTTCTATTTTTTCTTTAAATTAAAACGGTAACTACATATGAGCTGTTATTAGCCTGCTGTGTATTAGCTTGATGCTGTTATTGTTTAGTTTTTCGAAATTTAGCATAAGCTTTCTTTCCGAGTCAATTTTTTTTCATTTTTTTTTTCAAGTTTTGTGTCATTTATAATCTTGGCAAGGAGTGTTACAGTGCTGGACAGAATTATAAGTTCACTAGAAAAACTAAATGTATTCGAGTACCATTAGAGCAACATAAATGA
>JAQFYZ010001873.1:0-20199 GCA_034695085.1 Cylindroiulus punctatus
CCCCCCCCCCCCCCCCCCCCCCCCCCCCCCCCCCCCCCCCCCCCAAATGCCATCTTATGAAATTGACTTCAGTACATTCTGATATTAATTTGGTTTAGTGCATGCCTGTATACCTGGTGAAGCGTTTATCGTGATACAGCAATTATTTTGAAAACCAGATATTTTACAATATTTGTTTAGACAAATGGGAATTTCTTAGGGAAGAAGGAATGGCAAAATGGATTTGAAGTCATAGGTCATTAGCAATGCCAGTTAATGATCAACTCCATTTTTTAATGAGAACCTACCATTTTGAATACAGAATCTAATTCGACACAAAACAATAACAAACAGTTGTCAAAAACATTTTTTTATCCGACCACTATTTCCAAGGAAGTAAATATTTTTGTATGCACATATGTACATTATTTTGGAATACTCCTCTTTATCCAAGCATATTTCGAAAAGACGTTTTTAAAACTATTCTAAATAACTAAATTTGGTGACGTTCAAGTAATATCCAGATGGCTAAATGAGGACAGCGGATGTGATATTGTTATTTTACGAAGTAATATGCGTTGGAATCCATCAGTTAATGATTGCCATGACAATGGGTGTCTTAAAATGATGGCGAATGCTGGGGGTTGAAGTTCACGCCAGTGGATGACATAATTGAGCCTCTTATAAATTCTAGGTGTTCAGATTCCCTATAATCGACCAAAGGGTTTGTATTGAATAACCAGAATGACATTATCGTTGGCGAGATTATTAACAGAGACAATGGTTAGAATGACGACAGATACTTGACACAAAAAACCAACTATAACCCCTGAATATAGCGAGAACATATCTTTATCAAACCCAAATGTTGTACATGTAGTTTCAAGAATTTTTAAACATTTAACGAGGTAATACCAATATAAACAATGATTCGTTTGAGATTCTTGAGGTTCCTAAGAAATTTAGGTGTGCTCGAAGCACACCAAACATGCACTCGTGATTCGCCCAAAAAGTGCATTGGCGATGCCTCAAGATCCACCCAGATCCGCCACAGATTGGACAACGGCTTGATTGCTCAAGGTAGCGCCGTAGTCGGTGGTTTCAAAACACGACATTTCACTCGTCGTCAACATCCAGCACATTTTGTTGAGCTTTCGATTTGAATTGCTTTTCGGACCTGAGCTTCAGGGGTATTAAAATAACAGGAGCGGTTCGCTCATGCAGATATAACAACGTTTTTGACAAGGCTGTCCACGCGTGCATCCGTGAACAGACGCATTACGGATGCGTTGATCCAGGCCGGATCAACGCGCGTTCTCTTGCAGACCATTGGACGGGCAAAATCTCTTGATCTCTCCAACATGATGCATGGAATGAAAGATGGCGAGTGACTCCTTTGGCTGTCATCGCTGAAATTGAAACAATCCCTAAGCTGGCGGCTAGGTGTGACGGCCAACGTCTGCGAAGTTGAGAGAAAGTTGGGCGATGCGATCAACGTCCGTCATCACTGGTTTTAGTGATTTATACCGTGTTATGCGAGCTTTAGGTGACTGATAAAAACTTCGACAGATCCACCTGTTTCCGAATGATTTTTAAGTTATTTGTCCCCGAGGTGCCGTGCATGAACGACGTCCAAGGTTTGGAGAGGAAAGGTTGATGGTAGAAATTGCAACATTTTTAAAAATATCATTTGTAAATATAACAATGAAACCGAAACACCTATATATACTACAGTGCATGCAGTATAGCTTTATGGTGTTAGATCGTCCATTATCATTAATGTAACACCACTCCTTAGAATGTACTCTGTACAGAATTTGAACATTTGCTACTGGAATGTTAAACCATACTTACCGATGTTGTATTTTCCTGAGCTTCTTTGGGCATATTGGATAAATGCGAATCTGTACCATTGAACTACATACAGTCTGCAGAACTGGCCAGAGTCAATGATCAAGTTTGGTGTTTGTGGTGACCTGGAATTTCTTCATCATGCTCTTCAAGCTATGTTGCCAACACAAATATGTAGCCTTTTTACCATGCTTATTTATACTTCACCAGCAAAATCTTCAAATTTTGCTTACGAAAATTTTTTAGCACTTTAGATCTTTGCATACATGTTCGTTCCTGGTGACAATACTTCTTTCCAGGCATTTCATAAACGTTCTTTTTTAGTATTCCACTTTCATTGTCCGACCCCGGCCTGTACATGTATATGCAGAGATAAGATGTCCAAGTTTGGGGTATCTAATTCAGACGAAGAGGGAGACCTAGTCCCCTATGCCCTAAGAGTCGGGACATATTTCGGACACGAAAACGACTCGTGACTGAACCGGAAGTGGGGGTGTTGTGGCCGGTACTTTTCGTCCCAGCCTCCGAGTCAGTCATATTTCCGAATGGGAGGCGAGCTCGCTCATTTTTGTGCCAGTCGAATGCACTTGAGACTCGCTCGTATTAGCGAAAGCCTTTGCTCCTTTCTGTTTTCCGAAGGCATCGCAATCTCGATGGTATCTAAGAAGGCCCATAACAGTGGGAAATATCTGCGGGAGAACGGCGTAATGACTCCGAAATCACATTAGGTACGTGACGGTTGGCAGCAATCAAAGTGATTATTTGTGTTTGGCAAATCTCAACAGTTGCGCAGCAATCTTCCAAATTGAAATATCCATTATTGATAGCGTCGGGCTGGCTTTATAGACAAAGGATGGCTACGGACCTGCAAGACGCAGCGTCGATATTAATACATTCCCCAGCCTTTATGAGACGTTGCTGAAAAACGAGTGCTAGGCCAGGACGCTGGATGGGCACTTAAAGCAATGATGGCATTTTTCCAGCGCATTCCAGGTGAGCTTCTGGGCCGGTAACGAGCTGGAAAGTCGAGGGAATTCTCCAAAATGCATCGTTCGCCCATACCTTGATGCGAAACGAATGCGCTTCCTGGCCCAATTTTGATCGGCGAAATCTTTTATGGAGGCGCTAGCTGAATATGATAGCGAAAGTTCTGACTGCATTGTGTTGGAAATTATGGGCGACTTTGTAGGCCAGTGTGTGAAGGAAAAAGGGCTGTTGTGGAAACATGCACACGAGCGGCTGAGTTAACGCATGAGGACTGCTTGTTTGGTGACGATGGTGAAATTGGCAGCTAAGTTTACCATCGTTGAAGGAAGCCAATGGTGATATCGTGTCAAGCAAAAATGATAGTTGTGAAAACAGCAAAATGCGTAATGCGTTAGTTTGAGAACCTCCGAAGCGAGTTTCATAACTCGGACTGCGGTGGCAGTTTCAAATTTGAAGGTATGAAACGTGCCCTGTAGACTGTCTGGTGTTAAATCTGTCTATCCCGTGCTGATATCACGTGACGTAATCGCTGCCCAGCCGCTGAGTTTCGCAACAGATAATCGGCCATGACTGCGCTGGGTTCAGCAACGCACATTTCACGCTGCTGCCAAGTTAAACAACCAATTTGCTTGAACCGCCATACAGTATAACATTTCCTAGAGTGATTTTCTTACATGGGTGTTGGTTATCATTTTATTCCCAACACTTTGCTCATGTTGTCCAGGTGGTGCAGCTGCATTGAAATTGCAAATTTAGGAAAAATGGTTTAGAACTGGGGTATATTGAACTAGTGGCATGCATGCATTTGGAAAATTGGAGAAACTGGTACCCTTTTGTTAAGGGCCATCTTCGGACAGCCCTCATTGTGGCTGCATTCACTGCTCTAGCATTTAGTTAAGATTTTGCGAGCATTGCCGTTTAACTTCTATCTGGGTCATTGGCGAAATCGAGTTTTAAATTTCTGATTTCATTCGCGTGCAAATCCCGCTATACGCCCGATTTCAGCGCCGCCACCTTTATCAGGATGGAAGTGGCATCGCAGCAATTACACCGAGCGAGCGAAAGGGAGGATGGAGGAAAAAGAATTAGGAAGAAGTAGAGGAAATGGGGATGATAGCCTCTAATATGACTTGGTGGACCGGAATGAGCTGCGAGATATCCCCAGATCGTAATTTGATCAACATCGCTCAGCACTCATTTAGCAATCAGGGCACGCTCGCCAGCCGTTAGCGTTTCTTGCCACTGCCGGTAATGGCCATCAGCCGAGTATCTTTCTTATTGGTTAGTTGCGGGGTGTTGAGAATCACACGTTAGATATAAGGGAATTAATTAGGTTTGTTCCGATCAATGGCGTCACGTGGTCAGGCGAAATGGCCAAAAAAATCTGACGGTGTCAGTGGTCGGGTGACACTTGCGTATGTGCGTGCATATAAACAGTGACATTCTTGCCAAGTATGTAATGGTTATTAATCACTTGTTTGTATGCAGAAATCGTCATCATATAAGAATTTATTCAATTGAGTTTAATACACCCACAGTCGGCACCTGAGGTGCCAAAATACACAGATGTTACAGCAAAATTTAAGAACAAGGAAAGTAAAATGAAATGTACAGAATGTAAAATTGCAGCAAGGAAATAGATAAGTGCAGAAATGATGAAATGCAGGACATAAAAATGACAATCCAACCAAGTTCAAAAATGGAAAACTAAAAGCAAAATAAATGTACAGAATATTCAGGAAATATCAACAATTACGGCAAGTGACCATTCTATGTAGCGAACAAAAGAAATGATCAGTGATGAAGTGATCGATAATGGTCAAATTTACTATACTGTTTTCATAGATCACTCTTATTCATGCGGATACACTGAGCTGAACCCTATGTTCCATTAATGGTCAGGTCGAATTTACTACACTGTAGCCAACTATAATGGTATAAATAAAGAATATTCATGAACTTCGGCATAGTCCATTATCCAAATGTGCATATTTTACATAATACATTTGTGTAATATACCGGACGAGTCAAAAATGTTTCCACTTAAATGAAAAGTGCCTTGTTATACCATCCTTCAAATGGATTGCTCCCTACTGATGGTGTCACAAAGACTTCCAAAGTCCAATCTTTCTTTTATCTTCTCAAACTAATTCGTGTCGCCATGTTTAGTATGGCACAATAAATTACATCGTATACCTTAGTTAGCGGCCATATTTTAACTTTTTTTTTATTTTCTTCCTTTGAGCTTATTTGGAGCAGGGGCTGTTAAAATTGCGGGCTTGCAACAACAGCTTGTACGCTGGCAGTGATTGCCTGGCGGTTAGGGGGAACCTATAACCGATAGTAATCTGTGTTGTTAGGTTAGGTTAATTGCCGTGGAGCCGGATCAATTAAGATTGTGAGCTCGTAATAACAGCTCGTACGCTAGCAGTGTTTGCCTGGCGGTTAGGGGCGGGTATTGTCATGTCAGGTTAATTTAGGTTAAATTCTCCAACTTTTTTAATTTCCAACACTGGGCCTATGTTGCGAATGTACTGAATCTTGTTTTGGATCAGAGAATATTCAAATGACGACGCTGTTTTCCACGCATTTCCGTGGCTGTGAAGACGATCTTATTTCTGCCAGAAAACTTGATAAATCGACTTCTGTTTCGAGCGAATTTTTAGCCCAGCGCTTTGTCTCTGATTTTTTTCATGGTGCGATGTTCACTGTCTGTCGTGCCTGCAGTTGTCACGAACGAGTGTTTTGAACAATGCCATGGCGTTTACCAGTCGCGGCAGTGGGATGATATTAAAGAGCTACTGTGAGCTGTTAATTTGTCACCAAAGCCCCGCTTCCCTCGCGCTCTGGCGCATGGTAGTTATTACCGAAATGGAGGCCGCATCTGCAAAATTCATGCATTTTCATCGGATTACTTCATCGTCCTCCCTTGTCATTACAAGCACCGATAGATGGCCTGGGGCGGGGATGCGCACGCTCGCCTATTACCATTTGCAGGCCTCTTCACATTGTCCATTTGGCGAATGTCACCGTGCATTTGCTGTGACATGGAGCAGGGGGAGGGGACAATGACTTCTGTTCTGCTCGTGTTCGACTCGCAATTTTCTCGGATTAAAATGTTCAATAACCATGGGCGATAATGGTGGACGTTGCAGACCATATCCGCTAGATGGCGTCATCTAGAGGCCCTATATACAAGAGGTTGGACAGCTCCAGCTGACTATTGGTTTGTCGCTTGGCCTGTTGTTAGGTTAGGGTCCCCACACATGTCTTCATAATTTAAATCATGTTAAGTCTTGTTAAATCCTACTAAACTGGCCTTAACTCGTATTGAGTCACGATTTAGGATATGTGAAGGCACCTATAGAGAAGCAATGGTTCAATCATGGTAGGTCCGCTTTAACAGGACTTAACATGAGTTACATCAAAAAGATTTATTTAGTGTGTATAGGGCCTTAGGGGATCATCTAAGGAACGAAATTGAGGTGCAGTACTAAATTCATGCGTATTGCCAGGTCGACCTGAAGTATCTGGCAACACTAAAAAAATATTCATATTTCGACAGTACTTCAATGTCGATAGCCAAGAATGACACTTCATTCATCCATTTTATGATCTCCTCCGTATTTTTGAGGAAGTTTCTTGTTTTTAGTTTTTACCTGTATAACCTAAAAATCAGAATTTCTTAAGTTAGCTGCTCAATTTAGCTATTAGCTATTTGGCTATCAGTATCTTGACCGAGCAGGACATATTCTGTAGTTCAGCTTAATCAATTATTGAAGTTAGGTTGTACATAGATTAGCAATGACTTGTAGTTTACTTATCATTTTTAGCTGCAACTTCACTGCATTTTCATATTTCATTTTACTTTCATTTTTCCACTTAACATTTCTGTACATGTACTTGGGTAGATCTACCCCCAACACGTGTCCTCTCAGGTGCTGACCGTGCGTGTATTGAATTGAACTTGCATGCATGGACTTGTATGACATTCAAATATTGATCAGTAATCGATCGGATCTGGATGGTTATGGGTATTGGTTATTGGGTTTATTTTCCACTTGAAACTGCAGCAATGTCACCGATCAAAATTTCGGATAACAAATTTCTCAATGTTTTTATTAATACATGTACATATATCTCCAAATTCCACGTGCAAGAAGTTAATTAAGAATACTGAAATGAGTGTAGATCGCGTGTTTATGTAATCCAAAAACGTTTTCATTCTAGCCATCAAAATAATGGTATTTTTATTGATATTCGTCGTGTTCGAGCTGGTGTTTATTCTCCTGATTGCTTAGTTTAGCATATAAATAAGCAAAGGCGCTTAATGCGATTGGCTGCTCACCTCCACTCGTTTGCATCACGCGAAAAGGTGTCGATTTTAATCAGACGATCAAATATTTGCTGACGTTTTAAGGTAATGAAACATGCCCTGGGTGGGAGAATGGATGCACAGCTCAACGATTTCACTTATAATTGGCGTGTTTATTTCATTTGCATCGCAATCTACTTAATGGGGTTTGAAGTTTAGAAAAATGCAAGCTTTTCACGATTTTCTTTCATTCAAATTAAATAGCGATTACTAACGACTGAACGTGCATCGATGATGCAAAAGCTTCACTTTACAAATTGCGATGTAAAGGAGATGCCAAGGATGCTAGACTACACCTTTGCATACAATACACAGGGTGGTCTACATGCAGTGAGCATTAAAAGCCAATAATAATAAGTGCTTCGAAATTATGTAGTTATAAGAAGTCGACCATGGAGCATCAGATTCTGAAGCACTATTGGGCATCGAAGTTTTGATATTTGACTCTCATAATGGAAAATTGTAGAGGTGAAGATAGTCTGACACTGTTCATTTATAACTTAGCACGTTTGCAGATTAAATCTAGGGAGTAAAATGTCATGACGTCAATGTCTGTTTAGTCATCAGAATCGGATGCTTTATGATCGCCTTCCTGTTATTACGGTGTACTTGGAGATTCCTGAAGCATCGGAGACACTTTGGCATAGTCCCTGCTCCAAACATGCACAAAATATTTATATTTTTCAATTCTACTTCGTCTGGTATGCAAGAACGACAACTGTCCTACCTTTTATTTTTTGGTTCACCTAACCTAACCTAGCTTAAACTCTAAAATTCACTTCAGATATAACTGCACCTAACCACCATTCAACCACTGGTTTGGCGATGCCTTGCATTCTCATCATTATCATGGGCATGTAAACCTCACATGTGCTTGTCCACTCTGTGTTATAAGAAAAAGTAAAATCCATTCATTTCCATATATGGAAGGCAACATAGCGGGAATGAAACTTGCCACGTTATCGTGTAACGATCGTTGCATAAGTTTGAAACATCGGTATTGACTACTTGCTGGGGAGCTTGACAGGATTATGTATGATTGAAATCGAGCGACCCAGCCTAGGTGTCAAAAAATATACACGATTGATGATGAAAAAGTGCGGCAGGTGGCGGCGTCCATATGGGTCGCCATCGAGAGGCCCCCGAGGGTAATTAACCCCCCGTTCAAACCCGTTGTTTTTCGTAATGAAGTGTATTTGCGTTATTGGGATTATTACGAATAGCCGGTGTTTTTGACAAGTTCATTACGAGAAAATGGCGCTTGGGCGTTCGGTGTTATTTGGGATTAATGCAGGCCGGAAAGGTGGAGCTGGTGGCAGGAAAAACGCCTTTGTGGCGACCTGTTAATCTGTCTAATGGCGGACAAAGGGTGTGTTAATAACGAGCCCAGGTGCAAATTATTCGGTTAATCAGGATAAAACTGCTTTGCCGCAGCGCCACACTTTCAGCAATTAGACAAATGAAATGGTGCGTTTAGAGAAGAAAGGCTTTGCCACTCGAGCGCCCTGGGAGACCCCGTAGCGAGGACCCTTCCCGTCATGAAAGGGGAAATCCCACTCTGGAAGTTGGTTAATTTTCCGCCAAGTGTGGATGTTCGAACCCTATTTGTATTCAAAATTTCAGGACGACAAATTTCAGGACGAATTTCATGGACGACACCGCATTAGTGAATAACCTAAAAAGTGAATTTTCTTTGGGTGACTGCAGATACACGCAAAAATTAACTGTAAAAATAAAGAATTTAAAGTTCTCTAAAGAAAGCGAGGCTGTACGCATGTTATGTCCTCTACCGTATCTGTAGACGCAATTAACCGCTTGTAGGCTAGCAGTGATTGCCCCTGCTCAGGGGCAGCTAAGTAATAATAATAATTATAATAATATTATTATTATTATTTAGTTTATTCAGTCAGTAGAAAAAAATGTCTATTGTGGCATCTGTTTGGTAATTTTGTCAGAATTATTTTTGCGAAAAATTATATTCCGTCATTTGGAATTGCTATATTTCATGGTTACTGCTGACTGTGATTTAATACATATTTGCATGTGAATTGCTAGCAGTTTTTGAAGATAAATTGATCCGTTGGTTATATTCTATTGCTTGTTGATTGATAGCAAAAATCGCTGATCTTATCAGCTAGCAAGCTGCCCCTGTATTGAGGAAGAGTTCCTTTTGGACTCCAAAATGGGAAGTTTGGTATTATATCAGTGAATATTCCCTGTTTTATTGGCTGGTGTAAATCAATACTCAATACTTTATATATTGCTGTGAAAATTTTCCTAATTGGACGGGACAGGGGGGAGGGCGGCACCTAAAAACCTTGTAAATTCCAGGACGTCCTCTATGGATGATCCCCTGGTCAAAATTTCATGGATCATCGCTTATTCCCAAGTCGTTTGCGAGCAAATATATTTTTCTCCAAAGACTTTGCCGTGCTTCTGGGCGTCGAGTGCGCCATTGGCAGAAGCGCCGCCTAAATCCGTGTATCGATGATTGCTTTAGATGTCGGCTTCGCAAAGCCCTCATTTGATCCCACTATATTCAAACCCACTTTTGACCAATTTTTACGCTCTTTTAAGCGCACGAATCCGTCTATCACCCTGGGGTTTGCGTCGCATTCACTGCCGATTAGGCCCGTTCCAATATCGTATGCAAAAGGCATTCAAAGGGAAACTTAACCGCCCATGATGGAACGCTTTGCTCTCTCGCCTTCATATGGAAAATGTTCGGCTACTTTTGACTAACCAAAAAAATAGCGATCAATTTGTGATTTTTTTTAAATCCTGCGTGCCATGACTTCCCTCCCATGCCTTGACTGTGTTTTTAGCCCGAACCAAATAAGGTTATTTTGCTGGTGTATAATACCGGTAGCCAAACGCCATCCGAATAATAATACTGGTTTCTCAAGCCAGATCTCTCTGGAGATGCTAGAAATTTTCGTGATTTCGAGCGCTTTCTGGCGGCCTTTAACATATTCATTCGCCGTGAGGCCCTCACTGGCAGACCCGGAGAATTTGACAAATACCATGGGCGCAGGGAAATTTCACCAGTTGAAAGGCTCGATTTATCATATTTAGGAACACCTCCAGTGGGCATTGGATATAAAATGCCATATTTCTAAAGCATTCGCCGAATTTTCCTTGCAAAGATTGGAATTTAGTACAGAGTTGGTCAGAAATGACAATATATAAGCTTATTTAAAGCAAGATAACAGCATCCCTTATGACAGGATGACTTCATTTAATTGTAGAGACCAGGGTTAATCAATGGCAATATTTTAAATCTTTCAAGGGTACAATTTTGTGGTTGTGGTAAGATTGAGTCAGGTGTGCTCTTTCCAAATCGCATATTGCTGACAACCTTGAACATTTCCATCGAGGTAATTCGAAATTCATCTCGTAAATTAGATAAGGTAGCGCAATAGTTTCAATTTTAAAGTTGTATAGGAGCAGATTAGTACTTTAGTTAGTACTAGAAAACGTTTGTGTGAAGCCACCCAGGGCCCGGAAGGGTACTGCCAATGATATCAGTGCCTTTAATTAAGGATATCACTAATGAACTTTATGATCACAAGCCCATAGTTTGGCGAAGTCCTCAAACTGATTTTTTCACTTTTCCAGACAAATATACCAAGGTTTTAGGGGATATTACCTATTACTTCAACGTTTTATCGGGATTTGTGAATGCTGATGAAGCTGATTATCCAAAACTGTATCAAAACTATCACAAGTGATGACTTTTAATCCAACATTTTATAAAAACAGAAGTAATTACATCATTTGGCCACCCCTCTTCTCTTTGGTTATCATTTGCATTTGCCTGATGACTGCGAATAAATTCGAATTTGTTGGTGCATCTTCTTAGCGTTTTACTGTATAGAGTATGAAAAGGAACAAATATAGTTTATACTTTTCAAGTCCAAATTTCATGCATTGGTACATGTAGGGGAATTTCCTTCATATATTCACTTATTGAGAACGTTGCAGAATTTAATAACATTTGTTATCAAAATTGCTATAATCCTGCAACACAAATGAGATTAGCTGCACGTTATCGACGAGCTCAGACACTCGAAACTAAATTGCTTTTCGCGCTGTCAGCGTTTTGCACAGTCTGAATTTAATTCCAAATGTTCCAAATTAAATGTCTTGATTTTTTAAGGCTTTGATTGAATATTTAATACATTTTGCGCTATTCCCAGGCGGACGTCGTCAGCGCTTTGGTCTGCGATTCGTGCATTTACCTCCACGAAGGCTTAAGGGCTAATTTAATATTTACCGAAACCTGGAGCGATTTTAATTATTGGCAGTTTGTGCAAATCTCAAAGGCGACAAGGTCTCATCAAACATTCATGATAAAATCTTTTTGATTTCTGCGCTTAAAACGTGCGCGAGTGGCTTATCAAGAGGTCGTTATGCATTGTTTCATCACATGTTTGACTCAGTGCTCTTTAACATGTGACCCAATTGATATCAGAATTTCTTCATGTTACTGTACATGAGTACGATAGTTTTGTTGACAAACTGTGTTCACATTGTTGGCACAAATTTGGTACATCTGCTACCTTTTGAAAATATTCTCTTAAAAATTAGGGTGATGCTGAGATTAGATTGTTTCTTAGATCGCTCAATAGTAAAAATGTTGCAATGTTGCCGAGGGGACGTTCAAATATTCCAATATTGCGATGAAATGTTCTGACTTCCTCTCTTATGTCATCAATCCTCACCATTATCACATACGGTATAAATCAAAAATGGAATCTTAACTGATGGATTGTAGTCACAGAATGCATTTTTGCAAAACTGGATGTCAGATGAATTTGAATTACATGTTTCATAAAACAGTAATGATGTCATCACCTATTAACCAACACTCCGTCCTCAATCACTTCATCATGTAACTCTCACCCTCCCCATAATATCATGACATAATACTAAAACGTCTCCTAATGCAAAAGAAAATTGACTCCTGTATCAAACAAACAAATTTAGTGATGGATTTTATCACAGAAAACACATTTTTGAAAGAAACAAAACGCTGTAGGCAATTTTTTTTTATAATCTGGAATGACTAACGATGGATTTTAACTCATCGTTTTGAAAAACTGAAATAATGACATCGTCATATGGCCCCTCCCCCTCCCTCAAGATGATGACATCATACTTGAACGTATGCAAAAGTGTTCGTCACATACAGGCGTGATGCGGCACTTCTTGACACTTTAAAAATGTGCAATTACGTAATTATTTATTATCTTAAATGTCCATTTAACATTTTCTGCATATGATTACATGATTGAGTTGACTTCATCGGTCAGTAATAACAGGCGTCGTGACGCATGCCACATGCAATAATGGCCGCCAAGAGGCAGCGTGGGAACATAATGCAGTTGCGCGCAGGAATCCCCGTATCATGACGCATATTAAAATGCGAATTTGTGCAAATCATGTCCAGACCCTCACCAATAAGTAGGAGCTCCTTTCCTCGATTAGGTTTTGGGGTTGCACGATGCACCTTCCCATCTGCATATTCACCGCTCCCCGCTCCTCACTAACTGAATTAAACCAATTTAAACATTTTACACTAATTCCCTTCCCCCTGTCCCAGCGGAGCGCCACGGCGTTTTGTCTATTAAAAGGCCCATTATTGCTTTTCGACGGCCCTAGGTCAAACGCAATTGCTTTAACACCGGCCGATGGCTTGATTGAACGAGCATCATCGATCACAAACAAAATGGCGGCGCTTTTCTCAAATTCCGCTGGCGTCATCTCGCGGGGAATCATCGATGCTTTTTCAGCTGCCTTTGGCGAACAGATGTTGGAACGTAGATTTTTGTATTATTTTGTTTTTCTCCATTGATATATCTGCATAAAAGGTGTCGTGCAACAGTTGTTCATGCCCTTTCCCTCAGTTTGTTTGCAATGATTTTTTTTTGATTTTTTTATTATACCAGTTTTGGATAATTAATTTCAAGCCATTTGTGGGTAATGGCTGTATGTAAGATAAAACTAAGCCATTTTTCCCCATCACTTTTAATTTTGAACACAGGCACACTGGACATACTGATGCAACAAGTTGCATTCATTTGCCCTACAATAGTGTTGTAAAATAAGTTTGTCGATTTTGGGCTTTCAAAGCACATTCTTAGAAGTGGTATTTTCTCTGATTTAATCAAAAAGCAGTTTATGAACGCTTTTTGGAGGTGACACAATGTTTTGTGTTTCACTATTCATGGTACTTGCAAAGTTTTCAAAGATGTTTAAAATCAAAAATGCTCCTTGCTGTTTTCCTCGTTAAACTTTGTCCAACATCTTACAACAGTATTGTTTTTCGCACTACAATAACTATTTGTTCAGTATTTCTACTTTTGAAAAGTCGATCTGCTACTGACGATGCTACGGTTTGGCACCATGCATCTGGATGTCACCCGTTGCCTCTGGAGGCATGCGTGGCTGCATGCAGCAGCCTGCGCCGCCTGTTTCCGCATCCGGTCCAAACTGAAAATCCCAATAACGATCGGCATGTGCAGGCAGCTCTTGGAAACGGGGCTCCTCCGGGAAAACCCGGAAAAAGGATTCAATTATGCTAATATGGCTGCCTGTACATCCACACGAAGAGCGCCGTAGTGATTTGACAAGCAGCGCGCATTGAAATTAATCGTGTTTAGGATAACGCGTGCGAAATCAGATGTGTATCTGTATCTTTTCTGAGGTACACAAGCGCAGACCTTAGGCTACATGTTGCGAAAAGCAATTTGGGAGAGCGTCGTAGGCCTATACTGGGGAAAATCGATTTAATGAAAGTATGCAGATGGGCCTTCATTTAGCGCCGCCTGATCGAGTTATAGACGCGCGCCTCCGCTTTTCCAGAAATTAACGAGACATTAAATCCATTCGAAGAAACGTGCTTCTGGAAATCCCCTACTCGAAACGCGGAAAAGATCTCTTTGAAATCGATTTCCTTGATTAGACTCATTGCTTGAGAGAGGTGGCGCCACCGCTTAGCATCATCCATCGCGTTGAAGAATGGGCAAAGAATTGTCAGAAAACTATACTATGTTATACTAGAATCGCCAGGCCGAGTGTTGATTCCTCTGGTGAATCTAATGAGATGCATATAATTTATTGGCAACTTTCAAAGCAAATGATTCATAGCCCAAGGTAGTTAAAAGTACCTTAGCTATTTTTTGTGTGTGTTTAAGGCACCTTACTTAAGTCTACTTATGGTAACTTAACTTGACATAAGTTAAGTTGTCCAAATAAGTCTTTAAGATTCAAATCATCTTAAGTCCTGTTAAATCCTTGACTCAAGTCAAATGATTTTTACACACAATAAATCATCAGTCATCAATCCATGACCTGCGTCCAGATTACAACAGACGAACTGAAGGCATCCATCTATCTTCTGGCTGACGATCTGAACTAGGTCTTATTTTCTGGGTAGGGCATATTTAGGATCATTTTGAAAATTCATGCTAGATCTTATTTTCGGGGTAGGGCTTATTTAGGATAATTTTGAAAAATCATGCTGTCTTATTTTCGGGGAAACACGTGTGAGTCATACAACTTTGGTAATCTGCAGTTTAGTAAAGCTATAGTCGTCTTGTAGTTGGTCTTTCGCAGGGCATGATCTGTATCCTATAGTAGAACCATGATGTGACGGAACTGTCGGGCAGCCAATCAGGGAGATGTCGCTTGTTGATTAGCACTTCCATGTTTCTTCAGCCGGTGAAAGTCCGTTCAGTGGCACTGCTTGTATGCAACTTGGCTAAATCAATCCATCGCCAACAGGCGATTGGACCCAATTGGTCGGCACATTTGACCCAGTTCCATCACTTCGTGGTTTTACTGTAGTACAGCCTTCGTTTCTTCCAGTTTCTTGTTCTGGTTAGTAAATATGGCAAAACAAGTGAAGCACTCATGCATGGCTTCGACTTGTTGCTAGCTTTCTGTGATGCAGCATTCTCGAGGGTATTAATCTCGGTCACATTTTAGACACTGCTTCCCTTTTTTCTAATACAAGTACTATATTGAGGGAGTTCTGGACACAGCGCTCATGCACTCACGACTATTTTTGGACATTATTTCATTTGCGCCCAGATATGTGACGGTAAGAGCATCCTCTTCGTCCTCGTAACTGACTTTACTTCCCATCAAGCTGAAATCTCTTGCCAGTCCGTCGTGTCCATGATTTGCGTCTGCATGCGTACATGTGAAAAAATGGAAAGGCCATTAAATTTCTCTGAAAAATGGCATCAAAAATTGAAGCGTCGGAAAGCCACTTCCGCGATATGGCTGCCACTCACGTTTTTTTGAAGGAATTTTCAAACTGACTTATGAAAAATGCAAGCAGTTGGGGATAAAATATCCTTGATGTGCCACGTGGATGGAGCCCTCGGACGCTGCTTTTCGCCTCGAAATTTGAAATTGAATTATGTGACCTCAGCTTGAAAACAGTGGCCAATCCTTGGAAATTCTGGAAAATGTAATTTGGGATATACAACTGCATGCATGAGGATAAATTAGCACTTGAAAGCAATTGGGAAGTTGTGCCTATTCGAAAAGCGAAAAATTGGTTATTTGGCAATAATATGACTGTAGAAATTCATTTCAGTCGTTTTCTATCCCTAAATTTGCATTGTTCTCAAATTAACGAGTTTCACATTGCGTCTTTTATTCGTATTTGCCACGTGACCATAAATTGGGTGTGACGTAGAATGGCGGCAAGAATTAAAATTCAATTTAATACACCCAGGATCATGTTGTGGACGTTGTGAAATGGAAGCCACACCAGGCCTATCATGTTAGGGATGAATTTCTCAGCTGACTGAGTTTAGCAACCCGCTTTATGCTCGTTGGTATCGATACCTGCGAGCATAAGGCGGGTTGCTAAACTCAGTCAGCTGAGAAACTACGTCATGTGGCGTCATACTGACACGAAAACTGCTAGATTTAAACGTTTGAGAACCTCCAGGGTGATTCTAGTCAAAATGACTTCACATGTGACGTAGTGTCTGCTCAGCCGTCTGGATTTAGCAACCGACTTATGTATCGACCCTAACTTACTTAACTTGGAAATAATTACCCAAGTGCCCAGCTTCATTTTAAGCAACAACAACACAAATGTGCAACTTTCCTATTGTGGGCGCTGTGGTTTCTTCCGAGCATCACCCTGTAGATGGCGCTTTTCACCGAGACAATTTGAAAAAATCCAAAAGTATTCGGGTTGTGTTAGGTGACAAAAAATATTGGCAACATAACGATCGACGATGATAGATGATCCGCGAAGCCGAGAAGCATGAAGTCGATTACTTATTGCTAAAATTAATCTCCAGGATTCGGTTTCCAAATGTTTGCCACCGTCCTGTCTCTGACGGTAATCAAGTCGCCTGGCTATACGAGTAAATCAAAACACTGTCGCGCACTGTCCGTGCAGCCGGTAATTGCGGCCAGTCAGCGGGGAATAGTCGGGATGACCAGTTGATTGGACGCGACAAATATGTTGGCCATCGGTGCTGGTGACATATTGTTCGTATTTCTCGTTTGATTTAACGTTTCTCGCTGCGAAACCCAGTTGCTCGGCAATAGATGTCAGCGAATTCAGCCGACTGTGAACTCGTGCTTTTTATGGCTTTCATATCGGACTCAAGTAGGTCACAGCCCTGGATCTTGAGTTATGTTCAGATCCATGCGGCACAAAATGCTGGGTGCCTATATAGTCAAAAATGATGCCAATCGAAATGTGACTGCTAATAATTTAAGCATAATTTAATGATTAAAAATGACTAAGGGTAATAGTATGATAATGATTTTTAATTGGCATATTCAATTGCAGCAAAATTAGTATACAATTCCCTGCTCAAAGTAGAGTTCACACTGGCTATACACTGTGCATAAAATTTGAATAAAATGGGATTCTGCATATTGACCACATTAGACTGAGATTGCTGGGCTCATCCTTATGACTCGTAGGCTGTCAGTGATTGCCTGGCGGTTAAGTTGCAGCCAAATTAGCCATACATTTAGGTTATAGGCACACACAAAAAACTAAACAACGCATGGCAAGTGAAAAAGATCAATCTGCAAAAAAAAAAAAAAAAAAAAAAAGTTGGTGATATCAGCACAAAATAATTGCCATAGTAAGTTGCCATGAACCACTAGATTCTATTATAGTGTTAGCAGTAGTCATGAATAAATGTTAATGGGAAGGATCAAAGCAACACTATTGTCCCTGGCGCTATCTGACATGTATTTGCAGTCAGAAATTAATTCCCAGCATCTCTTGGTGATGCTTCTTTTAGATGTAAATATGAATTAATCAGATTCAAAGTTATTGAAGCAATCTGAAAAATGTACTGTTCTAATCTTGAGTGTTTAACGAGCAAATACTTTTTGTGATTGACTTGGAGTATTTTGAGCATACGAAATTCAAATGGTATATTTTTATTATTCCTTCCAATGGTGTAATCGGAATGTGTAATCGACCGTTGGATGTGCTTTCACAGTGTCTTCAGCCTCCTTTTCAGTTTCCTCAGCCTAATTCAATTGTTCAAAGTCGCCACTCGTTCATTTCCCCATTGAGACCGTAGAAATTCAACCGGGAAATTACAGATCAAGTACATAATACGGTAGCGGCAAGGGTTTTTCCCTTCGTTTATCATTACGGTGTTGCCAGATCACCTCTCCCTTCTCCCCTGCCGGGGCTCCTCATCCCCAATCCCTTCTTTTATCTCGACTTGGTAAGAACCCTGATTAAAACAATGATTGAACCATTCCCGAGATAGATGTATCCATAATGAGGCGTCTCTTGCCAATTGCCCCCTCCAGCGGCCCCCCCTGGAAATATGCTCTCGTTTATTGGCGGCGCCCCCATGCGACGGCCTGGGCCAAAACATAATTGTTTTATTAGCTCATCCTTTATTACTACTAATGTTGCATTTAGTAGAGGGGAAGATGCTTTACCCCATCCCTCTGGCTCGGTGGGAACCTCTCTATCTTGGGCGATGAAATACCCATCCAGAAGGGAGAGGCTTCTGAAACGAGTTAATATGCTGGTGTGGCCACACTGGACAGTCTATTGAATCTACATGTACTTTGAAAAGAAATACATGGGCTCACATTAATTAGTTTAAAGATACATCAGTAGTTGGTACATTGGAGTGAACTAGTGTATAACAACAAATTTTGCTGTTATAAGAAAGTGTGTCTGTACTACAGAGTATGCCCTGCTCCGCCATAGACACTGTGTGAAAGATGGCTACTACCTAATTACACGGCGCGCCTATAGGTGGCCTAGGTGAAACCTAGGTGAGAACCTCCGTGGCTGGTTTCATAAATCGAGAAGCACGCTTTTGGATTTATGAATCGAGATTTATGAAATCAGCCACAGAGGTTCTCTACTAGATTGGTAAACTCGTTTGAGTTCTCCATGTGATTTGGGTATGGTGGCTCGTAGGCTGTCAGTGATTGCCTCTGCGGGTTCTCAATTAAAGACAGTTTTCTTAGGATAGTCACAATTGAAATACAATTACGAAATCGTATTTTGAGCACATTTGAAGCATAGCATGATCTGCCATATTGCATTGCCAAAACTAATTTCACCTGGAAATTCGACCTGGAAAGTTTTCAATTTTAAATCAAAAATACCGTACTCAAATAATTCATACATTTCAATTAAATTTAATGCACCCACAGTCAGCACCTCAGATGACATGTGGTGTGATGGGTAAATTTACCCAGGTACTAAAATGTTAAATCCAAAAGGGAGGAAAAATGAACAATGAAAGCTAAATGATTTGTATGAAAGATGCATGCGGTAAAGTTGCAACATAAAGAAAAAACGAAAAGAAATTAAAGAATTCTGTGTTCTGGGAGTTGTTCGATGAAAGCTCTAATCTTTTGTTAGGCATGTGAAACTCGTGTATCATGCTATGCAATTACACGATGTCCTGTTATAGGACATCCTAGTCCTAGGTTGCTGGTGCGGTCAAGAAATTCTGTCAAAGTTGGGAGGTGCCCACGAAGGGAGGTAGTGTTCGATGGATCCCTCCTTTCATCATTTAACCCCATTGCGCTTCCCCACACCCTTTTTCACTGGATTTCATGATGGATTATGGAATAAAATTGATTACCGCGAAATATTAGCAGAATTTTAGCAATCTCATCATCCACTGATGTCAATTATACTTTGATTGCAATCCTTTCTCATCCCCTCCATGACCCGCCAGCGCCTTTTTGGGGTGAAAACATTGGGTGTGTGATTCCACGATATGCATAGGCTAGTACTGGTAGACTGCCAATAGCAACTTTTTTTTTTTTTGTAAAATGTTCAGTGTCAGAAAGTATGCAGGACAACTCCGCTTTTACAACTAATGGGGACCTGACTATGTACTTAAAGCGAAGCACCACCTATTTTTATTTAATGACACATTTTCAAGGTAAAAAGCATACTTTTATTAGTGGATAATTTGTATTGTTAAGGTTGCAAACATCAAATGGATAAACAACAAAAATTAACTAAAGCAAAGCTATTTCAGAAGTAAGTTATCGAATACTGGACATTCATGTGCGTAAATGGGAAGCACATGTACATACATGTAAGCTGATGAATGGCGTCGGATGACAGTGTACTTACAAGTTACTGCTTAAATCGAGGTAGTCCTGTATATAGTTTCGATTTTTTACTTGCGAAAAGGTGAGATTAATAAGATTTTCAATGGCATGTGGTATCAACAGTATATACGACACCTATAACACATATACATGTAGATTGATAGTTTGACAAATATCCTAAGTCGGTGTTTTTGATATGCAAATTTGTGTGATATGAGCCTTTACAGTGCATCGACATCACAACATCTCGTAAGGTCAAAATGAATGGGTGTGGCAAAGTATAACATGTAACATGTACTTGTCGATCGAATTACAATATTTGGTACTTGTCCATTAACGGAACTACATATTATGTTAGGTTAGGTTAGGTTAGGTTTGGTTAGGTTATGTTAGGTAAG